>JBBYHH010528687.1:0-10951 GCA_038382905.1 Daphne laureola
TAAAGATGTTGATGGAAAGTATCTACAGAATGTATGTTAACTCATGCATTGAATTTGTTGTTGTATTGTTTTGATAGAAACTTGGGGTTCCCAACCCATTATTTTATACATTCAAGCATGTCAGTGTATGCATGACCTAACAAACCCTTTAAAAAATGCATGTTAAGTAATTCACAAGGATTAAAAGTTGGAGTGATTGAAGCTAGACATGTACCACATTGCAAATAGCATATATTAATACCAAAGCATTTGGAGTAGAACAATTTCAATGCCTCATCTCCAAGTTGTGATATACACCTCCCTCAAGATTTTCTTGAGATCCTAGGCATAAGATCTAAGTAAGAACACAAGTGAATGAAAGGGGGAATTGAGATTTCAGGCCTATCCTCACCTCTAGCTCTAGATTTGACTTAGCAACAATGGTTTCTTGGTCTAGGGATGAATGCGGGTCTAGTACCTTCCTCTATGGGTTGAGGACAACACTAGTCTTGAACCTTGAACCTTGATCTAAGCCCCAAGAGCTGGAAGTGGAATTTGAAGTTGAGAACCCTAGGTTTTCCTTCAAGAATGTTCTTGACAAAAGGTTGAAATGAGTTCTAAATGCAAATGAGGGTTCAACAACCCTTTACCCGCATTCTTCTCTTTTTATTGATTATATCTATGGCTAGGATTGAAAAGAGGTGAGGTGTATGGATCCTACACTAATTAAAAAGTTTAAAAGTGAAGTTAGGGTTAGGGTTTCAAAAACCGAGTCCACCCTTTACAAAACATGACAAATTTGAGTTCCATTCGTAAAATGTTCACCCAGGTGGTTTTATAGGTCCAAATGGCTTGAAACCACCTGCATTGGATTCCGCTCTTCTGGGGCTAAAGAATGGACTCTTGAATGTCTGTATTTGGATGTTAGATGAGGAAGATATCATCCATTGACATTTTTGTCCAGATTTGCTCAACCCGTTGACTTGATCTTCATATGAGCTAGGGTTTGCTTCTATCTCTTCCTTCAAGTGCAAGAAGCTAACCCCCAATGTCTTGTAGATCGAATCTCTTTCTTTGATGATCATCTTGATCCCCAAATCTTCAAATCTTCTTGTTGCTTCCTTCAACTCTTTCTCTTGGATCAAACTCTCGGTCATTGCATGCATGAACATGTTGAGTGCTTCTTTCATCTTCTGAGTCTTAGACCTTGCCATGGGAGATCCAATGTTGTGCAATGGACTTGATTGCTCCTGAATTTGAGTGCACTCATCAAGTTGTCTTCTAGCGGCTACCACACTCTAGGGGGTGTTGAAGGTACTTAAGAAAACTTTTAGGAGGTATCTAGGAAAGTTTGAGAAAAAATGGAATTTAAAGGACCTTTTCATATTTTCAAAAATAATCTCTGGCTAAAATGTAAAAAACAACAACCTAGGACCATTTGGAACATTACCAAAAAGTTATGTGTCCTCAATCTGAGCTTCAGCATCAGTCTTGGGAAAAACAATTCAAAATAATAACCCTGAGACCAATTTGAAGCTTAAAAACAAGTCCATGGACCAAAATAAATATTTTGGATAAAAGCTGGGGTTGGTGGCTCATCTGAATCGCATTGAGCTAAGCCAGCCGACCCATCTCTAGCTGCGGCTTAACGAGCCAACATGCCAATCTACGAGCCAAATACCTGGCCTACTAGCGGGCCGGTAGGCAGTCCATAAAAGCCCAGCTCATCCGACCTAACCCCATGCTCACATGTCAGGCCTAACCCTATTAGGGTTTCAGTATATACTCTCAACCACCAATGGCATGGGTGTAAGTATTCACGGTGGTCAGGTCAAAAGTGTCAAATGTTGTAGCCCATTGCCTTCATCCCATCGATGACGACCGATGGCATTGAGAGATTATCTCCTATAGATATTAGAATCAGTCACCCTTGTTGAACCAAGGTGTGGAATCAGTCTTCATTGGTTGAACCAAGGTGTGGAATCAGTCTTCATGGGTCAAACTAGGTGTGGAACCAGTGGCCCTTGTTACCATTCAACCGTTGCTGTGAGAGTATCTCCTACAGCATAGAAGTGTCGAATCTCATCTGGTAGATGACAACTTCACTTATTGGTTTTTCTACTTACCAAGAACTATTCCACTTGGTTAAAAGTGGTCTTTACTAGAATCAAAGCAAGCAACTCACATGAACAGACCTTTGAAGAGTGTGCAAAAATGATACTCCCTCCATCCTTAAAAAATTGTCTCATTTATTTTGACAGTTTCACAGTATTTAATCTATGATTTGTTTTTCATGAATATTTAGACATCAAAAATGAAATATTTTATGGGTGTCTCATATTTGCAATCTAAATTTTCCAAATATATATATTTTTTAGTTTTTTTAAACTGTTTATCTTTGTTAACATTTGAGTCAAATAACGAATTTTGAAATAGCAAAGTCAAACGGGACAATTATTCAGGGACGGAGGTAGTATTATTTTACCCGCAAATCGTATGCTTTAATGATAAATTGCTAGTACTTAGCATGAGCTTGAGCATCTTTTGCAGAGAAATCCATGTTGGGGTAAAAGTGAGGGAACCAGACACTTTTAAAGCATTTTTGGACTTTAAGGAAGGGACCACAATCAAATCTACGAGGCCAAAGTGCAAACATAAGGATAAACGAAGGAAAAAGGAATTCTAGAGGGAGAGCGACCAACGGGGTGACCCCTTCTGACAAGTGGGGTAACTTCCCTGTTAGAAGTGAACTAGGTCACTTTTAGGAGAAGGGGCGATCGACGGGATGGTCGATGGTTCACCTTGGAGCGATCACTATCCTATGTCAGGAATCTTTAATTTCAGAGTAAACGGCGGAGCAGCTGAGAAAAACGTTCCAGGTAATCTCCATGGGTTTCCGGAGCATCTGCTAAGACTCTTCTTGTTAGGGAGACATGAGCATATTTCTGCGCCGATCGCCATACACAGTTGCAAAATATAGGAAGGTCTGTCTTATAATTCAATTTTAGAGGCTCTACTCACGTTTTCTGGACTTGATGTTTATGAAATGTTGTAGACCTGTTTCTTAGATATAAGTGGACACTTTAATTGTGTCAATCAAACATCCGGGTAGAGATTTATAGCCAAACTTTACAAGGGGCTATCGGTGAGGCGACCTGTCCAAATCTTTGCGGTGATTGCCCCACCCAGAAATTGCTGGAACGTGAAAGAGGCATGAATTTTCCCACCAAAAACCTCCCAAGCCTCCATGGTACCCTAAAACCTAACCTAAAAATCCTCCCTACTCTAAACCCTCCCTATACCTATAGATACCCTTTCATCCTACCACTTCCTACACCACCACACAAATTTCATCATCTTCCATCATCCTCTACCTCCTTCCATCCTTATTTATTTCCTTGTACCTCCACCATATTCTCTACCACTTTTTCCCCCTCTTTCTCTTCTATATTTTATTTTTCTTTCCTTCACCACTTCATATTTTTATATTTTTATTTGGAGATCTATATTATGTAATATGTTTTTATTGATTTCATGAAGATTAAGGATTGAATTTTTCTTATCCACCTATTTCTCTTTTTGATTTCCTTTTATCTGTTTCACTTTATGTGTATCTATTATGTTGTGTGATTAGTTCCCTAAATTCCTTTGGAAACCTAGAAAGTTGAGGAATTGCTAGAAGTCTCCAGGTGTGGGGGAATATTTTGCAAGTTAGTAGGGATTTCATTATCTTAGAGGGTGGAAAGGATTAAGAGATCTATTACGACTTAATACCCATCTAGTGTTCGAGGCTGATGTATTGGGAGACCTCCATCGGATAGATCAGAGATTTCTCTAGGTCTTCTTCGAACTTGATTCAGAAAGCGTCCTAGAATTGGGGAAACCCAATGGTTACTCCAAGGGCATTCTAGTCTGGCTCGGGAGATCTTAATGCCTTCTTATTGATACTGGGTAAGGAGGGATCCTCCAAGTCAGGAATGGCGAGAATGACTCTAGGTCAAGTGGTCATTGCTTGATATTTATCCGACCCCCTAGTTTGAAATTTCTCAATCTGCATCTGCTTTATCTATTCATTGAGTGCTAGTGATTTTCCTAGGAGGCGTTTATTTATGTGGTTCATTTTCAATATCTTTACTTGTTGCACGTTACTTTCACATATTTTTATAGATCTCTGTGTTATGAAAAAACACATTTTCCAAAAAAAAAACCTAAAAAAAATACTCCCTCCGTCCAAAAAATAATGAAATGTTTGACTTTTGATGTTCATTTGACTTCAGTTTATCTACATTATTCTGAAGTAGAAAAAATGTAAATAAAAAGTGTTTGTAAAATAGACATGAAATTTTTATTTGTATACAAAATTCTTAAATTTATATTTCAAAATGATTGAAAAATAAAATCATAGATTAAATGCTGAAAAATAAACGTTTCATTAGTTTTGGGACGGAGGGAGTAGCTCTTATCTAGAAAATTGCAGACTACCAATCTTTGTGGTTTGACCCTATTCACCCTATCTACAAGGACAACCATATACTTGGAGATGGGCAGTTATACATTTAAAACTTGATTTGGGCCTGATTTCTATACACAAATACCGCACAAATCGAACATCAGTACCTCAGGTCTAAGAACCATGTATACATCAACCTTTGAAGTGCACATGTGACCATCATGCTATGATTCTTACGATATTCTTAGTTTGGTCAATCGAATCCATGAAGCTCTTTGTCATGTATTCATAAGTCACACTCCATCGAATGGATATTCCCTTATGTTAATCTCGCGTGTATCATAGTAACCTAATTTCACTATAAGAATCCATCCGTCCCAGCAAAGATCATATATTTGACTGGGCACGGAGATTAAGAAATGATGTTAACTAGAGGGTAAAAATGTAAAGTAAGCATATATGAGAAAAATAGCTTTTTTGAGTGGGAAGGGAAATGAAGGGTAATAAGGTAAAGTTTATGTAAAAAGGTTTCCTTTTAAAGAAATGTATCAATTTTTCTAGGATGATCCTAAAAGGAATATGTATCAATTTTGTTAGGACGGACGAAGTACTAGACTAGGGACACTTTAGGAACATCACATATTCCATTGGTTAACATAATTATGTTTATCATTCTAGCCCATGAATTAATTGAACATGTACGTTTGAACAATGCCAGCCTTCGTCACCAAAGATCGAAGGGTTTGACTGGGTGCGAAGATTAAGGTGGATGTAAGACTTTTGTACATGTTTACTGATAAGTGAAAATTATAGTATATATTTTACTCTCACTTTTGCATATAAACTCAAATAATTGCTATGTTCTTATTCTTTTGCACAAGAGTTTTGTAGGATTCAACTTTGAAAAGTCTTGGAGCAAAATTGAGGAATTTGGGGGTGAATTGACAAGAAATGTGAAGTTGGAGGCAAATTGAGTTAAAAGATTAAAGTTTAGGATTAAAGTGACACAAGGAAAACA
Organism: Daphne laureola; assembly: GCA_038382905.1. Taxonomy (NCBI): domain Eukaryota; kingdom Viridiplantae; phylum Streptophyta; class Magnoliopsida; order Malvales; family Thymelaeaceae; genus Daphne; species Daphne laureola. Next base: position 5,448 of record JBBYHH010528687.1, read on the forward strand.
TTTGGGTTAAAATGAACAAATTATTAAAGTTTTGAGGAAATAAATAGGAGCTAAGCCAAACCTAGTCTAAGTACGACTAGGTTGGACGCATCTGACAAGAAAATAAAAAGAGCCATCACACCTCATTCATGTTCATCCAGCCGCAATTCGTCACTATTGGAGCAAGGACACATGCTGAGCAAAACAGGGGAAATTTAACCACCGTTCTTCACCGTTTTCATCCAAAAAATTCGGGTTTCATTATTTTATTATTTATTATCATTGAACATGTTTAGTGGTTAGTTTATCATTACTTTCTAGAATTAATTTGTGAAGCTTCACTGTTAGATTACTTTAGTGCTATATATTATTATTCCATGATGCATGTTTAATTACTCTGATAGTTCACACACTATTCTCTTGATCACAAAATATTTGTGGTATGCTTCGTTTAGACATAAGAGAGTATTACTAAACCACAGAGTAATTGGGCTATATTTGGTTGTGAAGTGACGTCTTGCAACAGATTTAGGAAGAAGATATATCACCTGAATAATTAGAGTGGAGTGATGAATGTGCTTTAGTCACCTAGGTGAAACCTCGACATAGGACATTTAGAATTGATAAATTGACTTACATGTTGAGAGTAATAATTGTAGGTAAAACTAAAGTATTAAATTTGAAAGTAAAGTGGATCATTAATTCTAAAAAGTAGCTTAGTCTCCTGAATTCGTCACTCCTGCAATTTAGTTTTATTAGTTAATTCTGAAAAAATCAACCAATCATTCTCTTTTATTTTTATTAATTATTACATAAATTGATAGAATCACAAGTCCCTGTGGATTCGACCTAGTACTCATCGGATTTACGACTGGTTAACATCCGTACACTTGCGGTGTTGCAACCAAGGTTTTGGCTCCGTTGCCGGGGACTTGCTTCTTTTCTTACTATTTGTATTTGAGTTATGTTGTAAATATTAATTTTATCCTTTTTCCCCTTCTTTCAGGAGTACAAAAATAAAATAGAGAGAGATGATGGATAATGGTTATTGGTGGCGAGAAGAAAGTTGTCATGAAAGAGTAGGAGTCCTTCCGGAAGATCATCTTGCAAAAAAATGGGCACAACTTGCAAACCTTTCTAAAATGGTACAATTACAAGCATAAAATAAAGAATTTCATCAAAAGATAGCAGGAATGGAAGTTGAAGAAGAAATATGCAATTTTGAAAGAAGATGATTTTGGCACACGCCCGGAGAATCCCATTATGACGAGTACCCATCTATGACACATGAGTGTTATGAAAATAAAAACTATTATAGGTGTTTAAACATGGATCAAGATTACTATGGGAATTATAATTATTATGAATATCAAAATTCTCCTAGTGATCTTTATAATTTCTAATATGGACCAACATGGAATGATGAAGGTAGAAAAGAATCACTTTCACGTTATACATCACTTCCATCTGAGTGTTAGTCATACGACGAATATCACATATTGAGAAAGAGCACAAGAAGCTTTGGGAGAGACATGAGAAGACAATGAAGGACCATAAAGAGAGACAATGAAAAATAAATGTATGGTATGAAAATCAAGCAAAACAACAGAGGATTGAAGAATTGTAAAGATTGGATAATCTTGATGAAGGTGACTTAATGGATTCCGGAAAAGAGGTGACATGCATGGAAAATCATATGGGAGCCATGGAAGATTAGGTGTTGGAACCCTCAAATGAACTGATGTGATCCCATTAGCTCAAAAAATCCTTACCCTTAGCTTAAGCATGTGGATTAAGAAAGCAGTTTATAGTCAAGATGGCCAGCAACTACACCCACTTGCAATGGTTTTATCTCCCTATCCTATGTGCTAAATTAGGTGTATAAATATATTATTTTTTAGTTTCAGAAAAGAGGAAGAAAATGCAATTGGTTTCATAGTTTTTGGAGACCTACAACGATTTGTACAAGCTTTTCAAGATAAAAGAGTCTCAGGCAAAACCATCAAAACTGGGCAGCAGCTCCATCAACTTTGGATGGCTTTATCTCCCAGCTCTGACCTCCAAATTGGATTCTTTAAGACTACATTTTATAGCCCTGTAAGTGAGCTTTCAACAAACACTAGTTTTAGCTCGTTTCAACAATTACAGTGTCTTGGGTAAGCGTTACAAGATTGGAGCCCTAACTGCCAAATTGGTGACATCATCATACCGTACAAGGCCCCCACACCCTCCACATGGCTATCTTCCGTCCCTTTGGCCACCATCCAGACTTCCAAGCCATCTTAAAGGTCCCTCTCAAGTTTTATTATAGCCAAGAAGGAAATGTGACTACATATAAGAACTTGTTTAACTTTATTTAGCTGAAAGTCTCTCTAATGGCCTAATTTGGGTTTATACTTAGATTAGCTTAGTTTATTAATTCTAATCACTCCAAAACTTCTAAGATGTAATACTAGACCTTGTTTGAAGTGTGGGAAGGTATCTCTAGGTCATATAGTCGGCTTCTACACTCATTTGAAGGTTAGAACTCATTTGAACATTTTCAAGAATAGCTTGTGAAAAGCTTGAGCTCTCAAACATCTCCCTCCCATCTCCAGCTCTTGGGGCTTGATCCAAGCCTCAAGGTTCAACTTTAGTGCCCTATCCACCCTATAGGAGTCTGGTGCTAAACCTATGACTTCAAGACACTTGATTTAAGTTCATATCAAGTGGTATCAGAGTTCAAGGTTCTTGGAGATTGTTGGTCAGATAAAAAGAGTAAAATAAAAAAAGACCAAACTCTTTGCTTTGCTTTTGGTTCTTATAGATCCAAAAAAATGCTCCGTGTTCAAGCTTCATTATGTACTACTCTAGGGGTTTGTGAGTCTATATACCACCTTTATCTTAAACTAAAAAGTGTGCTCTACAAGTTTTATGAAGGAATGTTTCGACAAATTGAACTGTATCCAGCTCCAAATTAGTTTTTTAAAAACTGGTCCAATCTGACGAACAACTGGAGACCCGTTTGAAATTTTGATCTTTGTGGGTCATTTATGAATATGTTGGCCGATCCTTCCAGTTGTGGATTTCTGAGACATATGTGCACAATATACACTAAGGGTTTGCTGAGAAAAGACCTGCAAGTAGCTCAAAGTGGTATTGAAGGTAACATAACTTCTTTGCTCTTGGATCTAGTGATCTAGAAACTTCGTTCTGTTGGAACGGAGATCTTTGTTAGTTTCTGCATATCTGGGTTGATCTGTTGCTTGTTTCCGGACTACAAACTGGTTATATACAACTTTTCAGAAGACACCTTGTTCCAATTCTGATCAGAAATAGTTGAAAAATGCAGTTCTTTCAGATGAGTCATTTCTAGAAAGCTTCTGGAGACCAGTGAAAAATGTTTTAACTTTGTTGGTCTAAAAAGAGAATCAGGTCTGATCCTTTTGGAGTTTACTTACTAACAGTTGTATGATTGACATACTAAAATATCCTAGCTCAAAACATTTAGGAAGTAGTCAAAATGTGTGAAAAAAGATCATTGAAGAAATGCAGACTACAAGGTTGGAAGCTAAGTTGGATGCCATTTTGAAGATAATGACAATGATGATATCCAAAATGGATGCTAAAGTGGAAAGGGTGTACACAATTATAATGGAAATGAAACCTCAAATAGGGTAACAAGATTTGGAAGAAGAAAAAGGGGTTTTTGGTGATGAACAAATCGCCACGGTTGCACAAGAACCCCTTAGTGCACCTCACTCAACACCTAGTCCTACTACATTGCCCATCCAATAGCCAACACCAGCAAAAAGCCAACCATCTTTCCAAGACCCACATCTACCACTCACCTTGATCACTCCCAGATCACCCTTATAGATTTCCAAACCCAATGGTGAAGTACTCAATGGTGGAGAATGTCAAAGGGTGAAAGTGCTCTAAAAGAACCGAAATGGGAGCCATGCTTATATGAACGGAAGTCTCCATGCTTCCTCAAGGTTTAAGGGTCCCAAAATGATTAAGTGTTAGATTATAAGGTTCTACAAGGTGATCCATTTCATATAGGTAGAAATCAAAGAAAGGGAAAAGGGTTACTTGGTTCACAAGGTTTGTCTTAATTGAAGCTACAAGTGTCCACTTCACAAGGGGAGCATGGTTCAAGGAAAAGAAGAATATTTGAATTGTTAAAGGAATTGAATTCGAGGATGAATTCTCTCCAAGAGGGAGAGGATGATGTGATCCCACTAGTTCACAAAATCCCTAACCCTAACTTAAGATTATGGATTAACAAAGCGGTTTATAGTCAATATGGCCACCAACTTGGAATGTTTGTATCTCCCTCTCCTGTGCTCCAAATTGGGTCTATAAATATACCATTTTATATTTCCGAAAGAGAGGAAGACAAGGAAATTGGTTGCACAATATTTGGATACCTACAGTGATCTGGGCAAGCTTTGAAAGATGAAAGAGTCTCGGGCAAAACCATCAAAACTGGACAGCAGGTCCATCAACTTTAGAGGGCTTTATCGCCCAGCTCCAATCTCTAAATTGGATGCTTTAAGAATCCATTTTTTATTCATGGAAGTGATCTTTTGACTACCACCAGTTTCAGCTCATTTGGACAATCACAACGTCCTGGGTAAGCATTACACAATTGGAGCCCTAACTGCAAAATTAGTGACATTATTGTAGCTTACAAGGCCCCCCCACCCTCCACATGGCTGTCCTTCGCCCCTTTGACTACCATCCACCCTTCCAAGCCATCTTAAAGGTACCTATCAAGTCTGATTGCAGCCAAGAAGGATATGTGACTCCATATAAGAACTTGTTTAACCTTATTTAGCTTAAAGACTCTCTAATGGGTCCGGTTTTGCCCTAATTAGGGTTTTTACTTAGATTAGCTTATTTTTTGAATTCTAATCACTCCAAAACTTCTAAGATGTAATCCTAGGCCTTGCATGAAGTGTAGTAAGGCATCCTTAGGTCATATAGTCGGCAGCCACACTCATTTGAAGGTTAGAACTCATTTGAACATTTTCAAGAATAGCTTGTGAAAAGCTTGAGCTCTCAAACATCTACCTCTCATCTCCAGCTCATGTGGCTTGATCCAAGGCTCAAGGTTCAACTTTAGTGTCCTTTCCACACCGTAGGAGTCCAGTCCTAGAGCCATCTCTATCTCTCCAACAAACATCAACATTTCCATCACCAAACAAGGTGCTTGGAGCAGTTGATAGAAGGCATCTATCCATCCATGTTCTCTAAGGGTTCAAGGAGAAAAATATATCAACCTAGGACCTCAAGACACTTGAGTGAGGTTCATATCATGAACTTTTGAGGGATGGTAATTTCTTTCCATAATTTGATGATTTAATTAAATGTGATGATATGATGTAAAGTGATTTTTTAAATGTTGACAATGATGCATTTGTTAATGATGAGCTTGCATTGATGCGTGAACCCCCTCTCACACTTGATGTTACCACCCGCCTTGGACCCTTGGTAGAATTTATTATTTCTCACTATGTAATTTTGCCGGGAATTAATTC
>JBBYHH010528797.1:0-10950 GCA_038382905.1 Daphne laureola
AGTTTAATTATACCTAGCATAATCTATGGTTTCCTGAAATGTTGGTTTAACAGATATCGCGCTAAGTGTCCATAAAGAAAATTGACTTAAAAGTGAGCATAATTGGAAATTGCATAATTAGGTAATATACATCATGACATTGCATGCATACTACAGAGCCAATAGGAATACTGCTACATGCTTCTACGAAAAACCGTTATGTCTGATGAGAATTTATGAATATGGTGAATACTCACTCGCAGCGAGTTTTACGCATTGATATCGGGAACAGTGAATCCTCTTCTTTTGAAAGTCGCTAAGGAGGAAAAATTAAGTCTGAGGAAAACATGGCAATGATCAAGTGATCTGTAAGTTCTGGTGAATCTGATAGTGATGCTCGGGCGGATGCATTCACCCATGAATAGCGTCTGAGCCGATGAAGGATAAGGGTAAATCACGGACGTACGCCGATCCACTGATTTAAGTTAAGTCCGATGATTGATATGAGAAAGTGCCAACACTGCACATTCTGACACGTGTACTGACACGTCCAGTGGTTCTGGAACTATTGGTTTGAAATATTTGAAGTATTGTGGAATACACCCTCGCGTCCAAAGGGTGCGGTCGGAAACATGATTCGACCATTAGGTATAAGACCATCAAGGAGAATACTACTAAGTGTAACGATATGGAATATTCGTTGGAGTGGGAGGGCCTCCCAACCAAGTAAGCATTATCGCTAGTCACCTTCAACCTTCATGATCGAATGCCAAATTTTCCAAAGAGGTGACTAGTGCGGGAAAGGTATGGTTTGAATGATGGGAACGGAGAGACCCCAAATCTAAGAAGGGAAAATTTCTCCCACATAATTCGTGAATGACAAATTTGATAGGTCATCTAGGATCCCCAACAAGTTAAGTTCGATATTCGAAGCAAGGATACGTATATGAAAAAGCAGGAGACTAATGATTCCAGTAACAATACATGCCAAGGAATATAATGATTCAGTGAGGAACACTCACGCTTTGGAATAAATAATAGGGCACTCCATATGAAAATATATGGAAGAAATGAATGGAATTAAAGGCTAGACACAAAACTAGTTTCAGAAAAAACTAGCAGAATTTGACCAATCTTTCATGACTAAACTGTATAAATTGGTTTGGTGAAAAATTCTGCAAAGTTTTTTTGTTGTATACCTATGTGTCTGGTTTACCAAAAAAATTTCAGATTGTGTTTTGGACATTGGTAGTATTTACTAAAAATGTTGGAGTGACTGGTGGTCTGCTGGAAGAAGGAAATTCTACGAGATATTTTAACCCATCTTGCACGAATAAACTGTACCATTTGGCTAGGTGGAAAATTCTAAAAACCTGTTTGAACATAGCCTCATGTTTCTAGTTTAAGGTAAAATTGACAAAGTTAAATTTGGACACCTATGGAATTTTATAGAAATATTTTACCAGTGACTGGTAAAACTGGAAATTTGCTGTTGGAATGAGCATTGTAGCATCATAAGATATAGTGTTCAGGAATGGATTAAAACTCTGAAAAATGGAAGTTTCAACAATGTTAAGATGTTTTTAGGAGTGTATAAGGTTATGTAAAGGACTAAAGGAGTATCCAATATTAGTTTAGTATAGGTTATCGAGTACCAATAGTCTTAGGACTCGGTACTGTCTATGGTTGCTGTGTAAAAATATCGGCAATTGACTCGGGGTGTAATGAGATATGCCCGGAGGATGGGACACTGATTAGGCTATGTATGGTAGTTTAAACTACCACTCCTACCTGACATATGGTGGCTCGAGTACGAATAATTAGGAAATGAGTTGGCAGAAAGTGTTACCATTAGAACCGTGAAGTGAAATAAATTGTTGTTTAGTGATTCAGTGTTTGTGAGCACACTGGGTGCTCCAGACTTTAGGAGTTAACTATCATTTATGTACTCCAATCTATGGATTTCGGCTGGTGATAAGGTTGGCTACACAATTACATGGGAAGTAAGCATGAAATGCTGTTTTTCAGAAAATCCGCATTTATGGTCAAACTTGTACGAATTAACTGTACTATTTAACCAGGAATTTCTAGATGAAACTTTTTTTATGAATATACCTATGTGTCTAGTTTGATAAAAAAATTCCAGAACATGTTTTGGACGTCTGAGGAATTTATTAAAAATGTTAGACGGACAAGAGGTCTTTTGAGAAACAATTATCTTGGAAAAACTGAATTGTTCTGTAAGAATTCCTGAATGGGGAATTACGCTAATTAAGTTGTGAATGCTCATAATAAGGAAAAATTGGATGAGGAACCATGTTGATAAGCTATGACTGGCTCGTGATGTGGAAAACGAGAATCACTTTCGGGTGAGAGATTTCAGTACCAAGAGACCGGAAAATTGTAGGTGGAAATTGTTTATCCCCTTCTATTCTGAAATTACAAGTAAGAATGTTTGAATAAGCTATTGAAAAGTACGATGGAACTGCTTGTCTCGAGGAGGATAAGCTATTCGGGAAAGAGTTCAGGACAAAACTACCGGGAAGATGAAGGTTCTTCTTCCAAAAGTTATAATCTGTGACGAAGAGAATGGTTTTAGATTATGCTACGACAATTTCTCTTCGCATTGTATCGACACACAAATGTGTTCAATTCAGGAAGTAGGTTATGACACTCCATCTGGAGTTCTGTTTTGGTGCTGGGTTGCTCATAAATCTGTTCAGTATTAGTTCCATTATGTGCAGCGCCAACATGCTGTCTGGAATGAATCTAATGTAAGGGATCCGTTATAATATCAGTTCAGTGTTCTGTTGGTTCAAGGATATTTAAGAATTGACAATCCACTGTCAAGTAAATAACACATGCCATTTTCAGAATTTCTGTACGGCATTGTCAATATGTATGGAACTCCATTCAGTATGGTAAGGACTCATATCGTATAACACGCTCGGAGATTATCTTTTGAAGGTATCTGCAATATGTGATTAGGTTTTGATCACGTTCCAATTGTTCTAATAAGGGATCATGCTTGACTACATTCTGAATGTTTTAATAAGGAATTCGATGTTGATTGTATGTTCGGTTTACACCAACCTGGTACTCTGTGATACACCTTACATGTGTTCTGTTCACGTCACAATGATGTGATGCTGTGTATTGTTCTTATTTGTTCTGACGGATCTGACCTGATCGGATCAGTTTTGATTTGTTTGCACAGTTTCACACCACGGTTGGGTGTTCTGCTATGTTCCGATCTGCTCTGCTTTGTTTTGCGCCATAACGATTTGACATTGGGTGCAGTTTTGATCTGTTCTATTGTGATTTGTTTCACTCCGGACTGCTCCGTTCTGACTGTTCCTCTCTGTATGACTATGGTCGGTCATTCCGACAACAGTTCGGGTTGGAACCATTAGAATTATGGTCGGTGCTAGAAACGATATGGTTCTGAGATTATGAATAGGAATTACGAGTAAGTTCAAAAAGAACTTATGTAAATTTGGTTTTTAACCACGTAAAGGTGGTTAATCTGGGACACCGAACATCGAAGGGACACAGTTTCAGTTTGGGAAAATACATGTCATATGTGTGAGGTATGTTTACCCTTATGAGGTACAAATAAGGATCGTTCGGACAACCTATCACATGTTGTCAACACTGACTTATCGTGGAAAGGACATTTTGTGGAGTAGTCTGATGCGCGATATTTTCTGATGATCCGAGGTTTGGAACTTAAGATACGTGATGTGTTGAGATGTGAATTGAGTGTGAGAGATAGAATCTGGCTAAAAATGGCACCTATTCGGGGGACTATTCAGTTTGGCAGACGGGGCAAGCTGACCCCATGATATATCGATCCCTATGAGATTCTGGAGCGGGTGGGCAAGGTCACCTACAGATTGGCCCTGCCACCCAGCATGTCTGCAGTACACAACATCTTCCACGTGAGCATGTTGAAGAAGTGTCTTCTGGACCCCACTCAGACTATTCCCGTGGAGGGAGTCCAGCGGGAGCCTAACCTGTCTTACCAGGCGGTATCAGTCGCCCTGTTGGCCAAGGATGCTCAGAAACTTCACAATAAGCATATTCCGATGGTCAAAGTTTAATGGTCACATCACTCTGACCGAGAGGCCACATGGGGAACTGAACAAGATTTTATGGATAGATACCCTACGGAGTACCAATGTTTGAGGCCCTTCTTGGAGGACCAAGAGTCGTAGGGAGGAGAATTGTTACACCCACACTGGAATGTATTTATTTTTTGAGGCATTTTGGCCAAAAATTTGAATTATAATTTACCGGGGAAAATTATGTTATGGGTGCCGCCAGGTACATTCTGTTTTCCTGATTTAGATCACTGTTATATGGGGGTAGTCTCGATTGGTCTACACTATGGTGTTGTTCTGTTTATTGGATTCTGAAATTGACTAACGAGTTTTTCTTATGGTGCATGTAAGCAATAACTTACTGGTGCTCACCTGAGCAAAGTAAGTTTTCAGACTTAAGTTTATTATGGCTCTGTAGGATAGTATGCATGTATATAGAATGAAAGAATGTATAATTGTATGGTGGAACTCTGCACCCAACGAAGTGGGCGACAGTTCCTTTCTGATGTATAAGTTTAAATAATGTTATAATGCGCGATATCCTGTAAAACCACTAACGTGTCTCTGGACACAGGTTTAGGCAATTCAGTAAATACAATGCCGTAAAACCTGTAATAACGCGTTAGAAACTTAAGTTAAGAAAAATTTAAAAATGGGCGAGTTTGCGAGACCAAAACTTATAACAAACTTCGTTTCAACGTCACCGGCCGCCTCCAGCAAACCGCTTTCGCATAGTTTCTGACAAGTATCACGGAGGGGTGGTGATAGGGTGTAACACGAAATGCTGCCGGATTTTCAGAAGCATTTTAGATTCTTCGGTTCGGGAAAGTACAAAATTTCTGTGATTTATAATGTAAGGGCAATCGGTTAATTTTGTCGCTTATGTGGTTTGGGCCATTTCGTGAAAATTTGGGTCAATTTTCAAAGGTTAAGGAAAGTTGAGAACTTTGTGCATAATTACCGGAAAAGAAGTTAAAGTTAAGCTTCTTTAACTTTAAGTGTAAAATTTGAAAGTATTTAAGTGAATTTTGTCACTTTATGCAAATTGGATTAAAAATGCACTTTCTAATAAAGTTTGGGAACTTTGTGTGTAATTAATCATAAAGGATGATTAATGATGCTTAAGTGATAATCTAGTAAAATCTGCAAGTTGGTTAACCACTAAGTCTGCAGTTTAACCAAGTTGGTCAACTATTGGAATTTTGGTCAAAGGTTGACTTTGCATGTTAAGAAAGGTAGAATTATATAATTATAAACCTTTTGATTTGTCTGTTTATTTTTAGAGTTAAAGTTCTGGTATCGGGAAGGATTCACCTGTTGGGGATCTACCGCTTTGCTGTTGTCCGTCAGGTAAGGGGTTTAACTTTCTTAATATGAGATACAAATTTTTCTTCATGCATATTAGTTTAGTTAAGGGCTAGTACTCGGGTCAAGGGTGGGGCCCAGTGACTCCCGGGTCTATTTACATGGTAAGGTAATGGTTTGCAGGATTTTTATCATATCGGCATATTTCATGTCATTGATCGACAATGGATCAACTTCTGCTTATTTGGATATTTGTCACTTTGTGACTATGATAGTTTTTTGGGAGCCGTACACCCCTTCGCTGGTACCATGCGTTTGTGACCCTTGTGTCGGTGAGCCTAATAAGCCACTACGGGTGCTATCATTTGTGGGATTATCTGAAAATAATTAGGGGGTCTTTGACCCTCCATACAGGAGCGCAACAAATATGTCCGATGGGACCTCTGTATCTGTATTGCATATCATATTCCTGACATATCTAGGATTATATATCTGCTAGTACACTGCATACTGACCCTTTTCTGCAGGGAAAATAACTTTTAAATGTTTTCCCCATTATCTGCGCCTACCCCCTTACTAAGTACCTCCCAAGGACTCACCCCCCAATAAACTTATACTTTTCAGGAGCATCTATCTGCCGACCACAGAATAGTTCTGCCAGGTCATTTTGTGGGTTCTGGTTTTAAGGTATATGGCTCCCTGATAGTATATTTCAATTAGGATTCTGAGATGGGGGTCAGTCTGGCTAGAGGAATGTTTAGTTGTCTGTTTATTTTCTGGTCAAGCACGATTATTTCTGGACTAACGGTTTAACATTTTTGTTTATTACAAACAGCAGCAGCAGCAGCAGTATAGCTTGGTGTATTCTAGGCTCTGTAGGCATAGGATGCATATAGGTATCATTACATGATTTGCTGTATTCTGATCTGTAAATATGTATGATTTATCTTTCTCGGGTAGTTCTCACCCAACCAAGTGTGCGAGACACCTTTCTGGTGCATATGGGTTAAGCTGAGCTCAACATTAATTCTGTATATTATCTGATTACGTAATTTTTTGCATAACTGTTAACGTGTCAGGAAGATAGGAAAGAAAGTTTTATGATCAGGTCGCTAGGACCGCCAATCAAGTTAAGTGAGTATCTCCACCGACCACCGCCCGGTCCCCTAACTTCTGCTTCTGCAAATAGACGCTTCTTCCACGCCGGTATCAGGGGTGGTGGTGACAGCTCGATAGTGTATTTTGATGTGTGTGAGTGCGTAGGAGAATCAATATTATTCACAGAATATACAGATTTGCGTTATGTGTAGTGTCTCTTCTCTTCCTTCTTCTTCTACTACTTTTATAGGCTCCAAAGTGTGTGAAAATGGGTAGGAGCATCTCTAGATCTTCATATAGTCATTGCGTATGAAATCTTTCCTTTTTGGAGCTTTGTAAATGTTGGCTAATTGATTTTTAGCCGTTAGGAATCTTTCCAGTTTTTTATCATCTTCCATCAACGCGTTGATGAAGACAGGCTTCAGTAACTTGACGGATTTTCTTCTTCAATCTTGATCTTTCTTGAGAGATTCAAACTTGAATAACTTCTCTCAATGTTGATGCTCAGTAGTAGAGTGTATGACTTCATGATTGAATCCCGAATTGACAATATACATTCAGCTCAGATAAGGAAATAGATCAAGGAAGCATGTAATGCAGCAGGCATCAATGCGTTGATGGCAAGAAGCTCAAAATACAAGCATCATGTGTTACAAGTATTGAAGGAATCAATTGAGAATCCAATCACTCCACTACTGAGAAACAACTATGAAACATTACAAGTTTGAAGCTGTCAAAGAAGCTAAAGATCATATAAGAAAATCCATCATGTTGTTGAAGGCAGTCTTCATCAACACATCGATGGAAGATGATAGATATCTATGAGGATATGCAATGGATAGAAATCAATTATCCAATGGTCAGGAAGCTCCAAAATGGAATAATTTCATACACAACGGCTATGAAATAATTCCACACACTCCTACCCAATTATGCACATCTTAGAGCCTATAAAAGCTAAACAAGAAGGAAGAGAAGAACAACAACAACAATCGACACACTTTGTACATTTTTCGAATACTCTTCATCATCCTACTCACTATCACACATCAAAAAAACTCTCGAGCTATCATTCACAAAATTACAATCCTCTAAAAGATCATGTACAACCATCTTTGACTACATTAGAGAGTTCATCATTAGAGAAGCGTTCTATTCTTTACATATCTTATTGTATAAGGCTATCTCCTTAGAGCGTACATATATAAACTTCATTAGTTGGTGGTGATAGACCAGTTCTTCATAACTAATTAGGTAGAACTTCCCAAAGAAGATACTTTATCAATGCATTGATCACAGTGTTATTCTCAACACTCTAAGTCTTGTTAGTCAGCCATCCTTGGAGTAAAGTCCTGTGTCTCGGGCATCCATTGTACAAGTCCTATGTGTTAAGAAATTTGTGAATGTCCTGTTAGTCAAGAAATTGGTCCTGTTAGTCAGGCATTAGGTTTAAAGTGTTGTGTGTCAGGCAGCCTTGTTCAAATCCCTATGTGTGAGGCACTCTGGATAAGCCATGTGTGTCAGGCCTCAATTCTAGTGGAGAAAATCTCAAGTGTGACTTGAGTAGAGGATGTAGGTCGAGTTTACCGAACCTCTATAAATCTATGTGTCCTTCACTCTTCTACACACTTCTATCTGTGCACACCATCAATGCGTTGATATCTTGCTGCTGCAAGTATACTCAACTTTGATCTATCAACATGTTGATCTGAGGGTATTGGTTGTAAAGCCAAAAGATTTTAAAATTGTTAAAAGACCAATTCACCCATCTCTTGGCCATGCTTGGTACTACATTTTAATGTTAAACACACCCTACAAGCATCTAGTTTTCATCTATATAGGTTGTAGATAACGTTTTTTTTAAAACCCCTAAAAATTGAAAATATTAAAAAGTCCCATAAAAATCAGAAAAATTAAAAACTTTGTAGGCAAGTTGAGATAGAAAATGAAGAGTGTTGTATGCTTTTAATGATGGAATATCTTGCAAAATTCTTTTAACTTGAGTTATTTTATAGACAAATCTTAGTTGCTTGAGATGTCTTTATGAACGTTATGTGATTTTTTGCTTTGAGATTTGTATAGCGTAAATCATTGATAATTTGGTTCTTGAGCATGAAAATCTTCTCATAAGGAGAAATAGACACCTAGGTTAATAGTATTTGTAGGAGATGAGACTTAACTAGCTTCTGAATGGGTATTGCTAGGTGGTTCCTGTTCACTTTGTTGCCTCCAACCACTAGTTTTGATGATCTCAAAACCTTGAGGATCATTTTACAAAGTTTTGATAAACTTAGTGTGTTTACCAAGATTACAAATTCTTGATTGTATAGATAAAAAAATGTTGGGATTAAAGTGCAAAGTACTCAAAAGTACAAGAAATCCTATGTTACAAAATACACAATTGCATATCTTGGCATATACATATTTTAATCCAAATTCTTGATTAATGTGGACTTTTTTCTTAGCCACATTCATAGGAATTCGAAAAAAAAATGTTGAAGAATAAGAAGATGGAAACTATCAACTAATTTCTCCATCAAATCCCGAAGATTTCAGATTGCAAAGATGGAATCGGCTAAAAAAATGAAAGAAATCATAAAAGCGTTTGATGCAGTGAGCATCAATGCGTTGATGGCCAGATGTTCAAAATGCAAGCTTCAAGTTACACAAGCCTTGAAGCATTCAATAATGAAGCCATATACTCAACTACTGACCATCAACATTGAGAAAAGATATTCAAGTTTGAAGATCTCAAGAAAGATCAAGATTAAAGAAGAAAATCCATCAAGTTACTGAAGTCAGCCTTCATCAACGCGTTGATGGAATATGACAGAAATTTGTAAAGATTCACAATTCCTAGAAATCAATCAGCCAACGTTCACAAAGCTCCAAAAAGGAAATATTTCTGATGCAACAAAAATATGAAGATCTGGAGACGCGCCTACCCACTTTTACACACTTTAGAGCCTATAAAAGTAGTAGAAGAAGAAGGAAGATAAGAGACACAACACACAACGCAATTTGTACATTCTGTGAATACTCTTCATTCTTCTACTCACTCACACAGATCAAAAGACATTCTTGAGATATCATTCACAAAGTTGCAAGCATCCATATCATCAACATCAACTTTGACGACACCAGAGAGTCTATCCACAGAGAAGCCTAATGTTCTACAACTTCTAATGTATAAGGCTTTCTCTCTTGCGCTTATATTGACCAACTTAATTAGTTAGTGGTGTTAGACCAATTCTACATCATTGATTAATTGAAACTTCCTAAGGAAAAGGAAGGGTGATAGTTTGTTCTGTGTGTCAGGAAACCTTGGCGTAAACAACTGTGTGTCGGGTAGCCATTGATCAAGTCATGTTAGTCAGGGATTTTGTAAAGTCCTATTAGTCAGGCAATTGGTAAACTCTATCAGGCAATCTATATAAGCCTTATGTGTCAGCCCTCAGTTCTATTTGAGAAATACTCAAGTATGACTTGAGGAGAGGACATAGGTTGAGTGGACCGAACCTCTATAAATCTGTGTGTTCCTCCCTCTGCCTTACACTTCTTATCTATGCTAAACATTAATGCATTGATATCTTACTGTTGCAAGCATATTCAACCCTGATCTATCAATGTGTTGATCTGAGGGTTTCCAGTTTTAAGCTTGTTTTAAAACCAATTCACCCCCTGTTGGCCATATCTAGGTCTATAATTCGTATCAGAGCAGGTTTCTTTTCAAGAATCTTGGGGCTTAATAACAAGATTAGATGGCCATCCATGTATGAAGGACAGAGCACAACCAAGTGATTAGTGTACAAACATGTACACTTTTCCACTATGTTTAGAACATTAAATCCATCAATTTTGCCTGCTTTTAATGTTAAATACACACTTTACTTATGAATCCCGAATATTTTTAGATGCGTACATCTGAAGGTGATTAGGAGCTCAATATGCCCAAATATCGATAAAAAGAAATGGAGAACAATCTTCAAGAAATGTTGGAGTGTCTTAATTGCACTAAGAAGAAAGAATGAGAATTAAAATAAAAATGGTGTAATTAGGGGGGCAGGGGTGTGTATGAGGCACTAGTTATGCGCCTAGAACTACCGCCTCTCACATTTGAGGTGCAAATCCAGGGCGCACCAAGTGGCACCTCCAAATGGTGCCTCATTCAAGCCCACGTGCATCAACTAGCGCCTCCAAGGCGCACCCATATGGTGCCTCATGCATTCCTAGCGCAAGGAGATATGCCTCTAGGCAGAAGAGATGCGCCTCATTCAATCCCGGCGTTGTTCACAGGCATCCCCAAGGTGGAAGAATGGCGCCTCCCTTTGTCCAAGCTGCACCATGGGATTGTACGGAGGATTTCAATCTTATCCATTGGGTATTAGCCTTGTACTACCTATTTTACCCCTCCCAACTAGCTTATAGGTAATTTTAGGGCAGGGGCACTTTAGGTACTAGGTTT
>JBBYHH010528908.1:0-19375 GCA_038382905.1 Daphne laureola
ACCAAGACACTTTGGGCAATTGGTCATTGACCATATAACAGAAAAGAACCAAGAAAACTGGGAAATAGAGAACTACATCTACGGTCAAATATTCTCATAAATAAAAGAATTTGGTCTTAAAATGTCTCATGAACTTAGATGGAGAAAACAAGTCAAGAAAGGGAAACTAGAGGGAAGAAGAGAAATGGGAAGTTTCTGTGCCCAATATGGGTACAGCCTACACGACCCAGATAAAGAACATAGGAGGTCTAGAAGAAACAAGCCTTACAGAAATTACAGAGAAAAAAGGTATAATAAAAATGAAGAAAGATAACCTACAAGGTATAGAAAGTTCAGAGGAAAAAGATTTGATAGAAAAAAAAATCTGAAAGATTCAATAAGAAAGAACCCATTTACTGGAAATGTGGAAAAGTAGGCCACCTTCAGAACAAATGTAGAACTAAGAAAAAAATAAATGCTCTTCAAATTGATAAAGGATTAAAACAAAGTCTAATGCAAATAATGCTCAATAGCGAGCCTGAAGAAGACTTTGAAGAATCATGTAACAAATCAGAAAGTTTGAATGAACTTAATCAGTTTGATTCAAGCAGTGAGTCAAGCCAAGAATCTGATAAAAGTTATGGTTCTAAATGTCAACGTGATTCGTGTGACATACAAAAGACATTTGGAAATTTAGAATTGAATATGCTCCAGATTAATGCAATTACAAATGCTGACGAAAGGGTTCTAGAAATTGTAAAAAATATAGAAGATCCAGAAATAAGGAAAGATATTCTCTTAAGGCATATAGAAAAAATAAATAACCAAGAACAAGATTGTCCAAAGGGGGAAAAGAAGAAAGACAGTTGGCAAGAAGTAAATAAGCCTCAAGTCTACAGTTTTAATGAGATATTGAAAAGAGTATACCAGACACGAATAAGCCATAGATAACCAACTATTAGAGATCTAAAAACAAAACTTCACCTAGTTAAGAATGAGGTGAAAGAATTAAAGAAAATGATTGAAATCCTGGAACTCCAGAATTGGGATACACATTCCCAAGAAGAATGCATAATTGAAAATCTAGATAATTATGACCAGATGGCTTGTCAAAAAAAGAAAGAAAAAGAAGAAGAATTCGAAGAAATTGAACCAATTAAAACTTCTTTACAGAATAAACCCCTACAAATTAACGAGATTAATTATGTTCAGAATCAGAGATACACTAGCCTAATCACGCTATGTGTAGAAAAAGAATTTGAAATTACTACTGTCGTACTGATTGATTCAGAAGCAGATAGAAATGTTATTAAGGAAGGTTTAATTCCTCACAAATATTTAGAAAAAACATTTGGGTTTATTACAGCGGCTAACAAGCAAATAATGCCAATGAGATTCAAATTGACACATTTAGATGTCTGCAATAATGAAATTTGTATCTCACAACACTTCACAGTCCTTACCCAAATGAATCAGAATCTAATTTTGGGAACACCTTTTTTAGGTATCATAATGCCCTATAAGGTAAATCAAACAGGGTTGGTCACTAAGAAATTAGGGAAAAAAATTACTTTTAAGTTTGCCGAACCTCCCCGAATAAGTTTATTGGAAGAACTTAATACCAGTCTAATCAATAAACATGAAATATTAATGAGTCTTCAAGAAGATATAAGACACAAAAGTGTTGAAGATAGAATAAAGACTCCCGAATTGCAAAATAAAATTCAGGGTTTTAAAGAAATTTTGAATAAAAGAATCTGTGCAGAAATCCCCAATGCTTTCTGGGAAAGAAAGAAACATATTGTCAGTCTGCCATATGAGTCAGAATTTGAAGAAAAAGATATTTCCACTAGATCAAGAGCCATTCAGATGAATGAAGAATTAACAGCTCATTGCAAGAAAGAAATTCAAGATCTCCTAAACAAAGGATTGATAAGAAAGAGTTCCTCCCCATGGAGTTGTTCAGCATTCTATGTCAATAAAAATTCAGAAATAGAAAGGGGAGTACCACGGTTAGTGATTAACTATAAATCATTAAACAAAGTTTTAAAATGGATTAGGTATCCAATACCTAATAAGAATGACTTATTTTCAAGGCTATACAATTCCACAGTATTTTCAAAATTTGACATGAAGTCGGGATTTTGGCAAATTCAAATTCAAGAAAAGGACAAGTATAAAACAGGGTTTAATGTCCCATTCGGACATTATGAATGAAATGTCATGTCATTTGGCTTAAAGAACGCACGCTCAAAATTTAAGAGGATTGTGAATGAGATCTTTAATCCTTATAGTTCTTTTACTATTGTCTACATTGATTATGTGTTAGTGTTTTCTCAATCAATTGATCAACACTGGAAACACTTGCATAAATTTATGAAAATAGTTGAAGAAGCAGGATTAGTTGTGTCTGCTAAGAAGATAGAATTGTTCCAAACTAATGTTCGGTTCCTCGGGCATATAATCTACAGAGGAACTATAAAGCCGATTGATAGATCAATTAGTTTTACAGAAAAATTTCCTAATGAGATAAAAGATAAAAAATAACTCCAAAGGTTTTGAGGAAGCCTTAATTATGTCTCAAAATTTTACAAGGATATGGCTAAGGATTGCATGCCTCTCTTTGATAGGTTAAAAAAGAATCCCCCAGATTGGGGAAAAGAACAGACACAAGTCATCAGAATTGTAAAAAGAAAAGTTAAAGAAATACCATGCACCACTATTCCTGTCCCAGAAGCATTCAAAATAGTTGAAATAGATGCAAGTGAATTAGGTTACGGAGGGATATTGAAACAGAGGATAGATGGTAAAGAAAAATTGATTAGATTCACGTCAGGAGTTTGGAATCAGGTCCAACAAAATTATGCCACGATAAAAAAAGAAATCCTGGCAATCATTCTTTGTATAACAAAGTTCGAAAAAGATCTTTTAAATAAAAAATTCTTGATTAGAATAGATTGTAAAGCAGCAAAAAGTGTCCTGCTTAAAGATGTTAAGAATTTAGCTTCAAAACAACAAATATTTACAAGGTGGCAATCCATTCTGGTTATCTTTGACTTTGATATATAAAATATTGATGGTAAGAAAAATTCTTTGCCCGACTTTCTTACCCGAGAATTTTTATAGGGAAGTCATGATGAAGCCTGAATCCACCAAAGAACAGATCAAAGATAGAATGGAAGAGGTCAATAATCCAGATCTCTAAAGAATAATTTTGCATATGGACGAGCATATGGATATCACTGAGATTCATCTGCCCACAGAAGAAGAAAATAAAATTGCAGCTCTCATGCAAATAGAACGTCAAAAGTCAGAGCAAATGAATTTCTATGTTTTGCCCACTGACTAGAAAGTAAGAATCGAAAAAGGTCAGTCATCTTCTCAAGGTACAAAGAGGATGTAGGAGCACCCCCAATACCAGTTATTTTCCCCAAGAGAAACAAAAAGGGGAATAAAATTTGCTTATCCACACCCTCACGATGAGTTTTCCAAAGGATCAGAAGGATATTTTAAGGATTCTTTAGTTTCCCGATCCAATGCTAAATGTCAGCAGATCACCTTACTCTCTTTAGGAATTTCCCCAGATAAAAGATAAATGGAAAGAGAGCTCCTCTCTCCAATAGAAAATAATGATTTAAGGAGTATGACTTCTTCAGAAATGATAAGAAAATACTGGCCTAAACATAGACGCCCTATGTGGGAATTTCACTCCCTTAGAAAATATGATTATTTCAAGAATTCTTGAAGAAACAGGCTCTGCAGAAATTGATCACAAGAAAAGAAATACCAGAGGCCCAGATGGAAATTTTTTCCAAGAAACAAGAATTTCTAAACTAGGGATTTACAAAGTTTGGTCCCCAGAAGAATGAGGCTTACCCCATACCAGAAAAAGATTTCTTAATGAGGAATATAGACATCATGCTTATTCATACTGGGATTACATTCAAGCATGGGATGAAATCTTTAATTTCCAGAATTCAGATAATAAACACTCCTGGTTAATTATTTTCAAATCTAACCAGAAGAAATTCCCAAACTGGTTTCACCTCTGGTTTGCTAAAAAAGGTTTGGTCTCAGACCAATTCCCAGAAGAAGTTAAAAAATCATTCGGCGAATTTGTTGAATTCAACAAACATAAGTCGCAGAAAAACATAGTCCCTTATGCAGAATTCTATTTTTTAGTCCTCTATCGTATCCCCTGGATTGTCCAGTGGCACTATGAAGTCGATCAAGAACAGTATGTTCCTGTTCTGGAGAGGGTATGGGTCACACACTGGTGGGACAAATGTGTCATCAACTCATACCTCCTAGAAAATATCACTCTTAAGGTCATAGAGCTGTACGAAGCTCTTAATGAAGAAAATTTTGATGCAATTCTGGGAAAGCTCTACTCCCAGTCAGAAATGGCAGATGTTTCCCTCGAAGAAATGAAGGAAAAGCTGATGAAGCTAGCTGTCAAAACAGTCCAAGAAGAAGCAGTCAAAGCTGCCCAGAGCCAGCTATCCAGCTGCCCCAACCAGGGAGGGCCCTCAACAAAGCAATAATCAAGATGCCCAGACAAAGGCATGTGGAGAGTGGGCCCCAGCCTCCACTCAGAAAGAAAAGTCAGGTCACCTTTAATAAAGTAACATTATTGGTGAAGAAAATGACAAAAGCCAGCTCAGAAGGAATCTTTCATTTCCTCTATAAATAGAAGGCTTGAAAACAGATGAAGGCATCCGAAATTTTAGAGCTCTCTCTCTCTCTCTCTGCTCTCAAATAGTTCATGTGTTGAACGCCTTTCTGTTTAAGAATTCTAGTTTCCAGTTTAAATCTTAGTTCTTAGTTTGTTCCTGCTTTGGTGTGATCGTGTGTAGCTGTTGGAAGCTTGGTGTGCTCGTGTATATCCATCAGCTTTGAATTCCTGTTTGTTGTGTGCATCTGATACTCATCAGATTTCTGTAAGTTTAAGTTTTTTATGTTATAATATCAGTTGTGTGTTATTATTATTATTGTTTAAATTTCCATTATTTTCGTTATTTTTATTGAGTATAACCTGGGCTTAAAATTGGTATCAGAGCCATGTTGGCTAAGAATTAAAAGTTTCAGAAGTTTGAGGCCCTTAGTTTACAAACTTTAAAACTTTGAGGATTAAAATCCTGATTCGCAAACCTATAGGACTTCTATGTTAGATTCCTTTCAAATTTAGGACTTGTTTGTGAAAGTTCAAACCTATAGGACTTCTTCATTAAAAACCCCAAACTTATAGGACTAAAAGTGACCATTACCCCATTTTCTCTCAATTGGTAAAACTATATATCATATCATGTCTTGTGTATCTCAAAGTGTAAAAACAACCCTTATTTATAGGTAGGCAAAATGATCTAGGGTAGGAAAAAAAATTCCAAATAAAATTGATGGAAAATTAACTATATGTTATTTGTCCAATTTATTTCATGCATTAGTTTCACTATTTAAGTGACAAATTGATGCTTGAAACCTTCACAGATGAAAGGTGTAGAAGTTAAAGTAATTGGTGAAATTCCCATTTGTCCTCCAACACCTTTCATCTTATCACTTGTTTCCAAGTGTTTTGCTCTTCTTGGGTCCAAATTATGATTAAGAAGAATTAGGTCACTCTTTTAGTTTGCTTCAATAGCTTGTTACCATAAATTTTCATTTTTCCCTCTTCTTCTTCTTCTTCTTCTTCTTCTTCTTCTTCTTCTTCTTCAATCATTTCATTTTGCTTCTCCAAGTTTGCAAAGTCTTTCATGAAGAGGGAAAAAGCTTGGTTGGCCTTCTTTGCTCTTGCGCTTGTGATTGAATCTCCAAATTCTTAAATAGGATCTTGTGTTTAGGCTTTGGTAGGTTCATATCACCCTCCGGTGAGGAAGTTCATTGATGCGGACGGGAAGGGTAGTGTGGAGTGGTTCAATGTGGTGTTTGAAAGACTGCCCAATTTCTACTACTATATTCTGGGATGCTTTCTCATGCTGACAATGAGTGCACGGAACCTCTGGGTGAAAGAGGGGGAAAGGCTAACCAATTTAGTGTGTGGCTAAGGTTAGAAGAAGGATCGAGGGACCCTAACATCCGCCTTGTGGAAACTGGCATGTTCTCTAGGACAAGGAGAGGCGGGTTCGGGACAGTCTGCTTCAGAGGCTATGGTGAAGGGGCTGACTAATGTTGTTGGGTTCGGTAGCGCATATTCTACGTGTTCTCCATTGATGGAGGTGAACTCAAGGGCCTTGGATGGTTCTCGTTTGTTGCTCTTGGAAGGGTCAGAAGGACCAACAAATTCCTCGGCTCCCACACCGATGAAGTTCTCATTTGGCTATACTCGTGAAACTACAATAGCACTGAGGAAGGCTAGTGCTCTGCTACACAACTTGTTGGAAGCTTAAACTAGGGGCCAAGGGGTAAGCATGGAAGTAGGAGTGGGTATGTCATGAAGCAAGTCAGGAAGGGGGACTTTCTGACAGAGGTGGATGACACGGCAGGGATGAGTCAAGACTCTCCCTACTAGCCTACCAACAGGAATGAGGTGTTGGATCGGAGCGGCCCTGGGTACCGAATCTTCCTGGGCTACTCCTACTAGTGGTTCGAGCGAGAAATGGATCTTGGTTGGTGTGGTTGTTGTTTGGAAAATGGGGTGTGTCTTCTACATAAGAGTTGGTACAAGTATGAATAAATGTCAAGATACCAATGTAGGGACCACACATATTTTAGCTCTTTATCAACTATATGGGAGGAGTACATATGCTTCTGTTTATCTTGAGAATGTTGCAGACTGATATCTTATTAGATCCTTTTGGAGGACTGACTTAGTTCTTTGTTTGTCTCTGATGGTTGCAAATATAGTTCCATTTGTCATGAGTGAGGGCTCTAATGGATCAAGTTGGTCTATCTATCTTAGCTTCTTAATTTTTTTTAGGTCGTTTAGTTTCCCTGATTCTATTTATTATTAAAGCAGTAAAGTTTGCTCGTAGTTTAATAACATCCCCTCCCGCGAGAGGTTTAGGCTGGCTTGTCCGCATTGCTACAGTTAGGTTTTCGTACTTCTTAATATTCCCTCGTCATCAGTGATTAATGTAAATTTTTTACCCCTCAAGAAAAGAAAGAGACCAACATTAACTATGTAAGTATCTTATTTTTTGAGTTTTAAAGGAAGCATAATTTGGTAAGATAATATGGAAAAAGTTATTAAAAAGAAATGTTGCATATTTTTTTGGACATCTCTTAGTGTTGTAAAACTTTTGAAATGAATAGAGGATGAAATATAAAAAAACCACATATCACAGAATGTAGGGATCATTACAATTATTAATGGATTTATCCAATAAATTGTGTACTCATTACATAAGTACTATCGAGGAAAAAGTGATACTAAGGAGTCCTCACAATTTTCACACAAGACAAAAAGAAAATTAAACGGCTTTTCAAGTTTAATCTTGTAAATTTTTTTAACGAAAAAGGCTCATTTTATTAATGCATAATAAAATGAACCAAAACATAACAAGCCAAAGTAGAGCAGACTCGACGGAAGCCAAAAACCGAATACTCAGGCACAAAAAAACTAACAACGAAAATAGCAAGGCAATAGCACAACCTAACTAACAAGCCCAGAAGCCTAGACTCACAGAAAAAACAACAAATGGGTTAAGGGCACATATGCCATGATGGATAAAACTTAGTAACCTCACACACTTTCGATATCTCTGTATGCTCTAATTGAGCTATCGTGTATCGACTCATTATGACCGTGCACTCCTGGGGGAGAAGGAAAAAGATCTTGCAAGAGAGCAGAAATTACGACATACCACAACCTACATAGACAACAAAACCAAAACAATTCGACCAGAAGACCAAACAGAAACTTAAACTAGAAGACTGAATAAACAACTGATGGGCGTGATTTGGATATGAAAATCGGTGCTCAAAATTAAGTTTTAAATTTATAGTCCGCTCATCCCTAAGAGGAGGGTTGTCCATCATAGATAGTGTGAGTGGGGTCAAACCACAAAGATCAGTTCGATCGTCAAATCCCTTGCTATAAGTCAAAAGTATTCTTGGTATTTTGAAATAGTGGGATTTGAAAATAGTAGTAGATCTACGGAAAGTAAAATGCAGGAAATGTAAATTCTAAAATAAATAGCAGAAATAAAAGTCTCATGTGGTCATCAGACATAGCAAGATAACTAGAGCAAATATAGTCTGAGAAAATACAAGTTAGGAGGTTTGGATAAATATCAAACAATGACCTCTCAGTCTACTACCATTCTCACTAGAAATCAGCAGTTCTGGTGGATCTCTTTGAGTCACAAGAGTCACACTCACATCTGTCTAAGGCTTTATGTCTAGTCAAGGTCTGTCTAGAAGGCACAATGTCCCAGTTTCCCTCTTAGTCTTACCTTCCGGACATACATCCAACAGGTTTCCCCACTACCCAGACTCCCTCTCTTGCTATCCGCACATGCATCAAGTGAGCTTCACATCTACCCGATGATAATGACTCGATGCATCATCACCGAGCACACATAGGATGAAAATGGGTAGAAGTGCTTCTACGCCCATCTCACCCATTTAAAGTACTAGATCTGATGTGGTTCCATCCAAGGACCACATTGCATATATTCAAGAAGTGAAGGACCTGGATGGAATTTACACCAAAAGTGAATAAGCGGGTCAATCTATACCCAAGAAAAGACTCAAGAAGAATTTTGGGCCTAAGGCCCAAACCTACACCGCACGACAAAAGCTCAAAGCTAACTGGCCCAGATCCAAATACCCAAACCCAATGGCCATGACCCAAGAAGCCTAATAGGTCCAGGGCCTCACATGTCAACCTAGTCTAAGGCCAAATACCATCCAGTTAGACCACCAGAGCAAGAGCACATCCTTGACCCAAATCGGACCAGGCTTAGCCCAATTCAAAGATCCAGTGTTGACCTGACCCATCAACCTTAAAAAATTTATGAAGTCTTAAAGATCCTTGTGAAGACAACATCTAACACAAGTTGGGTCAACTGCATCAAGGACCAATTACTAGGTATGAGCAATTTTAAAAATAAAAAGACCAAAATGACTTGGGTGTGACTTAAACTCAACACCTCCTTCTTTCAGAGTGGTGCCTCATCCACTACGTCAAGTCATATTCTTGTCATGAGGAGCTTCAATGGGTATCATAATGAGGGGTATTGAGGGAGACACCTGATTAGAGTTGTTTTGGTAGAAAATTCATAACTTAAGCTAAAAATATCAGAATTGCATGATTCATTTTTCATTGGAAAGATAACATCTGGCTCTACATTTAATATGAGAAAATAAAATCTAGTTCAGACGTTAACATGGATGAAATAATATTCCAAGTGATACTTTGCTGCAGTTTCAGGTTTGAAGCTAAGTGAGTTTTGTAATTCCTCTTTGAACCTAATTTTCCTATCCATTTTGGCGAATTTCACAAGGGTCTAGAGACTTCCTTCTCATGAGTTACAAGGAATAAAATGGATGAGTCAATAACCTTTATCTTTACGTTTTATTAGGAGTTATTTGGAGTAATTCTAGTATTAATTCTATGAGTTATTTCTAGTGTTAATTCTAGGAGTTAATTGTAATAATTATCTAGGTTTCTTTTGCAACCTAAGGCTGGATCCTACTAGTATAAATAGGAGTATTGTCTCACTTGTTCTTCATCAAGGAAATTACAAAAAATTCTTCTATATATTTTTTCTATCTAGTTTATTATTCTTTAGCATAGTTTTGTAGTGAGAATAGCTCCTAGTTTAATCTTCTCTTAGTCATTTCAACTCCATACTTAAGGCTCAAGTGTGCAACATATCCATCAACTTCAACTTGCTCATTTTCTCCAAGGAAGGAAGAAGTTAGATCCACCATCACCGGGCATTATTCTTGTGATTGTCAAGTCCTTTTGGAGCTTGAAGGTTTCAAGAGTCCAAACTACATCACCATCATCAACTTTCGCCAAGCACAAGGAGGAAAAGATTATCCTTGGTTTCGGTCACCAACCATCCACAATCGAAACCATATCAAGATCTCATGACTGACTTATAGATTCTTGCCCCTACATTTGGAGACCTCTAACAAGTTATCATGTTAGGATCCCACTGAAGTAATGAGAACTACCAATAGTTAATCATAAAATAACAAATAAAATATGAAATGAAGAACTCAGTATAATATAGATAAAGAGAAGAGAAACTCTTACTGGATTAATTTCTATAAATTCCTTAATCCATATTACATAACATAAATAAACAACAGAAACGAAAATAACTAAAATACATAAAGAATCTAAAATACATAAAGAATAAGGAAAGGGAAAAATGATGGAATGGAAGAGAAATGTGTAAAAGAGTGAACGAGAGCAAAAACTCCCAAATAAAAAGCATACATTGTGGAAGAGAGAAAGTGGTGGTGTAGGTGGTTGGAGAGGAGGAGGTCCTTTTATAAAAAAGTCAAGATTTAGTGTTTTGGGGGCGGGGCGGGACGGGGCGATCACCCCGCGATTTACCTCCGCTCGCCCCGCTCGGTCGCCCCGCATCAAGAATCTTTCTTGATACCAAAACTGACTATAGTTGGCCACGGGCAGGGGGATTGCCTCACTTTTCTGCACCGCTCACCCGCCCTGTCACCCCGGATTAGGAATCTTTCTTGACAGTGATGCGATTGGAGTTGACTAGGGGAAGGGTGATCGCCTCATTTTTCTGCACTGCTCGCCTCACCGGTCACCCCACCTTCATAATCCTTTTTCCTAATTTCTTTCTTCTTTTTGCAATCAGACCCTTGAGCTTTGGTCATGTCCTCATTCTTTATGTTTGAAAATGCCCAAAAAGTGTTTGTTTCATCATTTTCTGCTCTGACATGTGTTTTCCTAAAAAAGATGCTTAAGTTCACGCTAAGTACCAACAAACTATCATTAAAGCACAGATTTTGGAGCTAAAAGTATATCATTTTTGCACGCTCATCAACAACCAAGGATGGGTCAATAGGTATAATTATGGGGCAAACCAGGCTGGTCCTATGCCTAGCCAACTCCAGAACCACCAGCTCATGGCGCTAGGTGGAACAGGAAGTCACTTAGCCCCACCAATCAAATATCGTAGCCACCGTAACAGAGATTGAAAGCTTAAGTGTGAACTGTGTGCGAATTCTTCCAACTCCCAAACCAAAGACCTCCTCTTTTTGGTGATGAACCAACCATGTCACACCACCAGAGTGTGCTAACAGCCTCGGTACACTCATCCGTGATACCAGATCCCTCAAGCAACCTCCCTTGGGAGGTCTAAAGATGCTCCATCGCACAACCGACCACCAAACGGATGAGTAACGATGGCTTACCCTAGCCATGGCACCATAGGCCGGAACCAATATGCGAAGTCCCGAGAAACTCCACCAAAATGCCAATGGAGAAGGAAAACCAACCGATGAGAAAACAACCCTCCATAGGCAAACAGTCGAGATAGCAACTTCAAGGGCGGCACTGAACCACCGGCCTCAGAGATGAAAAGACCCAGAGGCCTGCACCCAGCGAAGCTAGCCGCCGACACCTGGAAGTGCACTGACCCACACATCACGAGACACCATTGAAGACACGGAGACTCGGACGCCTTGCAAGCTCAAGCAGCAACGCTCAGAGGAGTCCAGAGCAAACAACAGGGAGAAGGAGGCACGTCGACGATGGAGAGCCGCAGAGACAAATGGCGACGGCGACGGCGACGGCGACATTGGTAAAAAACCCTCGTAGACATGTCTTGCAACTAAAAGAACAAACCGGATAACCTAACTTTGAAACAATTCATGTTCTTTCTTCTTGTGCTTAGGTTGAGTTTGAAATTGATTTAGCTCATAACTTTTACTATTTTTTAACATTGATAACATTTTTTTGAATGATAAAAGACTTATTTCATTATCAAAGAATCAAATAAAACAAGTCAACAATAAAAAGTAGCAAAGCAGAAAGGACAACAGCCTCAAAATGACACAAATAAGGACAATCCAAAATGAGAACATAAAGGAAAAGTGCACAAAAGTCGAGGTCAACCCAATAAAAAAAATTAAGATTTATATTTATTAGGGATAATCAAATTATTAGATTCAAAATTTATAATACAAATAGATTGATTTAAAAAACAAGTAGTTAAATTCACCATTTTTAAAAAAATAAAAATCGTTAAACTCAGCGGAAAAAGTTGACAATTGTACTATGAAATCCTAATAATTGTTTGGATATTGTTTTAAACATTTTTTGGAAATCCTAATAATTGTTTGGAAATTCTTTGATATTGTTTTAAACATTTTTTTTCATATTTAATATTATTTTTTGATATTTTAGACTCTTCTGTAATTGGGTTATTGATTTGGAAATATTTTTTGAAATATTATAAATGTAATTAAAAATAATGGCTTAAAATATAAAATTATAAAGTAGAGATGTGTTCTACATATTTCAAAAACCCTAGACGTCAATTTGAGCATTTTAACTGAAATTTCCGTTAAGTTTTAACGGTGTTAAATCGCATATATAAATTTATAACAAAATTTTATTCAGATATAGATTTGTAATATAGATTATAATTTAAGTATAAATGGTGCAATTTACTTAATATCAATAACTATCTGTTTTCACATTTTTGTTATCTCATCTTCCTCAATTGATATGTTACTTAATTTGTTATTTTAGATTATCCAAAATAAATTACAGTAGAACACCACAATTTTCTAATCTTTCCCACTGGAAAAGTGTTTTTTATCCTGAGGTTGCAGTCAATACTCAATACAGACAGAGGTAGTAACAGTATATAAGAAGTATTCTCCTCTGACTGGCTGACTGCACCCAGACCAGACCCAGCACCAAAATCCTCCTTCAGAATCAGCAGAGCAGCAGATTCATTTTCATGCTTTCGAAATTCCAACCTCAAGCAGCAGCAAAACACTCTACACCACTCCAGATCGCCGATCGGTCCTCACCACCAGCTCGCGCGGCGTCGCTCACCCTCACCGTCAACTCCGCTGCTCGGCCGACGGTGAACTCTCTCCGGCGCTCTCATTTCTCCGGTCGGTGCGGTCAACCTTGTAGTCTTGCCTCCCTCAGGTGTCGGTAAGGTATGAATTCCATTTTTCACGTACAATGAGTTCTGTTTCTGTCTTCTAAACAAGTGTTTAAGTATCCATACTAGTATTGAGTTACAGGATTGCAACAATTTTGATAGTATTGAGTCACAGCATCGCATCAGATACCGGTGATTTTCAATTATTAAGTTCCCCCTTTCATTCTATGGCCACCGATGTCAATTTCAAAGGAGAAAAACAAAGAAAAAAATTACCATCCCATAGAATTATCGTTTATACGTTTTCCACATTCCTGATCTGGTCATGTTTTCTTATTTGCTGAATGTTAGAAGTAGTTTTGTCTGATTTGGTCGAAATCCTATCTTGATCTGAAGGAAAGTTTCAAAAAGAACAAAGGTCTTTGATTTTGTTTTCATCTATAGGGTATCTGTACATCCTCTACTTAACTACTAGTCAATTGTTTGTGCCATTGCTCCTAGTGCTTAGTAACTTTTTACAATGAGACTGCTCTATATAAGATCACTGCCACGGGAATGGATTTGTTTATATAAGTATTTGACAGATTGGCATAAATCTATCTTGTACTCACAATTTAGTTCCTCTTTATGAGAACAATGAGAATATCCGTTAGTTGTTTTATTTGGAAAGGCCCGCAACTACTTAACCAGAATGTGAAATGATGCAACGTTCGTTGTGTGGCTGTGGATGCGGCTAATTGTTTTCATCGTTGTGATTTTCATGAACTCAGTAACTTGTTGGATGCTTGATGTTTCTGTTTTTGACTATTTAGACCATTAGGTTTCCTTTCAATCGGAGTTGGGTTAAGTTTCCTCTCTCATCCTATGGACACCAATGTAAAGTTACAATAATAAATTTGTGACTTGACTTCTCAACCTTTTAAAACTTCCAGAGTTGGGGAGTGTTTCTATTTCTCCTACCATCATTGATATCCGCGTCGTTTGAGCTGGGAAGTCCAACTGGTTTTCGGGGCTGTTCCACTTTGCTCATGCTTGTGTTATGTAACTTCAATATTTTAGAATTTGGATGTCGGCTATTTATGTTGGATTTGGTAATCTTGTTGAAGTCTAAACTCTTGAAGACATCATTTCATTTATGATGAGTTTGATTGCTTAAAGCATGGTTGAAAGCATTAATTTAGATTACTTATTGGTCTAAAATCTGTAGATGTATGATACTGTTTGTAACTGGACAGGGCAGGTGCTCCTGGAAGGATGGCAACGCTGAAAAGCAGGTAAAATGGGCTACAGGAACTTATTTTATAGGAAATTCAACCCAAATTACACCGACCCTAACCCGAAATTTTCAGGTTCGGGTTGGCCCAATCATAATTGTGGTCAGGTTTGGTTTCATGGGAGAGGGGACCATAGGTATCAGTTCGGGCTGGGTAGATCCGAATTTCATGCTACCTGACCCAATTTTCACCCCGTCAAATTTGTCCTCCCTTTGTTTTCTTTTCTTTACTTACTCATTTCTTCTCCATTAATTCCTTTCCCTGCAGAGAGTGAGAAGCAGAGGAGACCAAGAAATAAAAAATAAAAACAAAAACAAAAACAAAAAAAGCAAAAAAAGAATGATGGAATGGGAGAACCCTGAGCAGCAGCAGCTAGAGAGAGGGAATGTGAATGTTGGTAATGGTGGGAGTAGCAACAATGGAGGGGTGATGTTTGTGAAGGTCATGACAGATGAACAGATGGAGACTCTCAGGAAGCAGATTGCTGTTTATGCCACCATTTGTGAGCAGCTTGTTGAGATGCACAAGAACCTCACTGCGCAGCAAGATCTCGCTGGTGGGTCTTGCTTAATTCCGATTCTTCACTTCTCCATGAATTCTAGAGTACAATTGAAATGCTGGTCTGGAAGAAGGATTTCTTTGCTGGTTATTTTCTCATGTTTTTGTTTGTTTGTGGTTTTGATTCTTGTTTAGGTGTTGCTAGTTTCAGTTCAAATTCTTCAAATGTTTTCAGGTACTTATTTATTAATTTTAGAATCTAATTGTCTGGGAGTACTACAGTAATTATGGTAAAGGGGATGATGATGAGATTCTAAATTTATTGTTTTCTGAGCTCTGCTCTTCCTTCCTAATTCTTTATTGTCTTGTTTAGTAAGGAAACTAAGTAAATACAGAAAATATGGTATTGCAATTGATGCATTGATTGGACCCCACTTGATTGTGTGGAAGAGTTGATAAATTTGGTAGTCTCACAATGGCTTAGAACCTCTGCTGTTCCAAAAAAATAAAAAGAGCGTGTCTGTTTTAGTATATCAGAATGTATCACGTTTTTCTTTTCTCTTTTCCTTTTAGTTTTCTTATGTAGTCGTTTGATTTCTTGTAACAACTATTGGTTTGCATGATCCTAACATGAGATTGACGGGGTTGCTTCTTTAACCGCAGGAGGCCGCCTTGGAAATTTCTACTGTGATCCTTTAATGGTGTCTGCAGGGCACAAAATCACTGCCAGACAGCGGTGGACCCCAACTCCAGTGCAGCTACAGATTCTGGAGCGAATCTTCGAGCAAGGAACTGGAACTCCGAGCAAGCAGAAGATCAAGGATATAACAACAGAGCTTAGCCAGCACGGCCAAATTTCTGAAACCAATGTCTACAATTGGTTCCAGAATAGGCGAGCACGTTCTAAGAGGAAGCAATTGCTGGTTGGTTCTTCCAACAATGTTGAGTCCGAGGTGGAAACCGAAGTTGAATCCCCAAATGAGAAGAAGACCAAGCCGGAGAATCTCATCCCCGAACAGAATGCTGCAATGAGAGCTGAAGATCTTTGCTTCCAGAGCCCTGAGATGAACCCTGAGCTTCATTTCTTGGGAGTACTTCCGAATGGCAGTATGTCTACCAACTAAGCCCTTTCGAATCTTAACCACTACATACTTACCAAGATTCAATTCTATCAATGAGAATCATAATTAAATATCTGATCTTCTGTTCTTTCACCATCTGGGTGTTTTTGAGTTGATGCAGGAGGTGCTCACATGTCAGGGAAAATGGGAATGCCAGGAAACTACAATCTTTACGACCAAACTGATGATTATCGGATGGTAGGGTGAGAGATTCTGTCATTATCGATGAATCAAATTGATCTCAAGTCCCATGCTTTTGTATGCCTTGATGGAATTGTTTTATAGTTTGAAAATGAAGATGGGGGACTCTATATGTTGCCCCTCAAGGTTTATAGTAGTTTGTTCTTGCGTGTGCTTTATACTTCATATCTTGCTCTGTTTTAGAGCTCTTGTTGATGATAGACTCTATCAATGAGCAAGTTATAGCGTAATGATTCTATTGTTGTTCTTCACAGTGGAGTAGTTGGTTGTGATAGTTGCACCTATAGGAAGTAAGAATGATTGTTGTACAAAGCTTGGATCAATTTACTCGTCTGTTATCTTTTGTTTGTGTTTTCAGCTAAGTGAGACTTTACACTATAATTCACCTAAACTTCATTGACAAAATTCAACCTGAAATTTATGTCATAAATCTGAAATGTTTTCTCCACACGGTTCGTTAAACAGTTTTAATTACATTTACACCTTTTTTCAAAGCTAAAAGTATAGGCATGTTAGTGGAGAGAAAGAAATCTTGAAGGTAACAACATGTCTCCTAGTACGATTCAGCTTGCCTTGCTTCCGGTTAATGGAGGAAGCAGTCCACATCATCATAAAAACTATATAAATTAATTTTCATGATAATGTGTCAAATGTTTAGGTGAACTGCTTTCTTCATTTCATTAACTGGAGGCAAGCTTGATCCCTCCTCCTGTTCCGTTTCAATGCCACCACTGCCACAAGCCACTGGTCTAGCGGTTGGCTCTCTGGTTTCTCCTCCTAGCCTTCTGCTTGGGTTTACTACCCAGTAAGTTTTGGGTTTGTCGTTTATCTCCCGTTCGTCGTCGTTGGCGCGTGATTGTGGCGTTGACGAGTTGCTCCTTCCGTCCGCATGGCTCTGCGAGTCCTCTAACGTTTGCGATTCGGTCCCTATCGATCGCGAATCGTCCTCGTTTGGTGAGATTCGTTGGGGCCACATCTGCCTATTGCTTGCTTGTTTTGTTGCTTGTTCCTAGATGTGGATGCCATTCCTTTCCGTCTCCGCCATCCCGCCATCATGCAGCGGCCCCGTCGGGCCGTGAGGTGTATTCGATTGGCTTCAGAACTTCTCGACCACAGTTGAGCATCTTTCGCCAATTTGCTTCCTGTCTGCATCGCAATCTGATCTGGCTTCCCCTTTCCGTAGGAGCATCGTGAATGGCGCTAGTCTTCGTCATACAACACTCTTCGGCAGTGCTTTCACCAATCACCCATCGTTCTTGAATCGATGACCAGCCCAAAACCCGCACGACAACCGCACCAAATCCTCTTCCATGAGTTGCTACCTGCAACAATGTTGAGCTATTAGTATTCAAACCTTATTCGAGTTATTTTTAGACTTCGGGTAAAAAAAAAAAATGATTTAATTAGATCAACAAGTGCGAAATAGCCATTGTTCTTTTCATTCGCATGTTTTAACGACTTGTCATATATTACTAAGTGTATATTTAATACTGTCGACTTACAAAAGTGCAATTTAAATACTGAAACGACTAACGGACTAGATATTCAGTTAAAATGAAGCATATATATTAACCAAGTTTTAATCATATTCCACGGCAGAAATTACTGTCGTTCGTACACCTTGATCTCGATCCAGCCATCCTCATCGCGGCGGAGGCGGCCAACCATCGAATATAAGGTTCATAAAGTGGAACCAGGCTTTCTCCTTCTCAATCCGTCGGAGTTGTCCGTGGTGGCGGCGGCGTGATTTTTACGTGGGCAAAGCGGAGGAAGGAAGAGAATCTACGAGAAAGTAGCAATAACAGAAGAAGACTGTAAAACCATTGATTCTTTGAGGCCACTGTAATTGTGCTCAAAATCGAGTCTTTTTCAATGAAATTGGAAGTTACACGGAACACTACTACTTTCTGGTTACAAATACTTTGAGACCTCAAAACCAGAATCACATCGCCTTGGTCGAAGAAGTTGCCAACACATTTAGGGCGCGGTAGAAGTAGATGCTCGACATATGGAATCTAGGCACCCTGCCCACCGCGGCGCTCAACTCAACCTCCCACCCTCGCACCATTCCTTACCGCTTCCTCTATGATAACCCTCGCAAAGCCACCCCTATAGAGATCGCCTGGATTGATCTCTTCCACAACCAAATGCCCTTCTTCAAGCAAACCCTTTCATTTTGTTCTCTTTGCTATAGATTTAGGGGTTTTATGCCATTATACTCTTTGCTACATATTTAGGGATTTGATGCAATACTTCTTAAGCTATTAGATTTAGGGATTTCTCTTTCTCTAATTTTTATGTGGGCTTTCTTGGATTTGGAAGGTTGAGTCTAATCATTTGCGATTAATTTTATTTACTGCAGGAAACGAGCTGAGAGTGATCCTACTGTGTTGGTCAGGCTGGGGGAGAGAGGCTTGATCAAAGATGACGACGTCAGAACAAAATAAACACTTGATCGAAGATGATGATGACGGAGAAACAGAGTCGACGACAAGAGTGAACAGGGGAAGACACATCAGCTCCAGCGTCAGTAGAGTGGGTCCCACAAGTGATGTGGCTACTGGGTTGGACGTCTTAGCGTCTGAGTCGTAACGGTACACTGACAAAGGAGAGGTCAGTGGTTAAATCAGGCCGATAAAATAATGAATGAGTTAGTTGCACTTTTTGACATAGTTTAGCCGTTTATTGTCCTTTCTATGCTTGAGGTTTGTTCTTTTAGTATTTTCCAACCATTTTTCACAAAAAAAATAACAGAATTATAAACTTTTTCCCCAAATTACTTTAACTCTCTCAAATTGAAAAAAATACTCCATGTCCATGTTACTTTTTTTGCTACCTTTAGTTGCATTGAACACACATTGAGCAAAAGTTTAAATTTAGGAGTATTTGTTAATGAAAAAGTTTGTAGGAATGGTGAAAAGTTTGATTAAATTGTAATAAATATACCTAAACTATAGCCTTCGTTGCAAATCTATACCTGAATTAAAGTTTGTTGCAAAAGTGGCTCTAAAGTATGAGTACGTTGCAAATTTATAATCACGACTTAACTTCCGTTAAAACTTAACGAAATTTACGGGAAAAATGCTCAAATTGACCATTATGATTTCTAAAATGTGTTGAACATCCCTTTAACTTTATAATTTTATTTTTGTGTCATTATTCTTTATCACGTGTGCATTTTTTCAAATAATCTTCACAAATTATTCATATTAATTTTAAATTGAGTCTAAAATATCCAAAAAATTATCAATTATGA
>JBBYHH010528909.1:0-10950 GCA_038382905.1 Daphne laureola
ACGTGGGGATGATCTTGTGCCACCGGTTCGTACTAACGCCAGTTCGCGAGGAGTAAATCAGAAATCTCGAGGCGGTGTAGCTTCTCCAACCATTAGAATCCTAGATATGTTCCCCGATCCACTCTTTTTCCCCTTCAACGGTGATTTCAAGCCAGTACGCGCGCCCTTAGTCGACGGTCTCTTCCCCTCTGTTTTCATGAGGCGATTTTTGAGCTTCTACTTTCACAAGCTCAGTAGCAACTATTGTTGATTGCTCTATTAAGTTGATAATTGTGGAAATTTGGTTTTGGGTAATGATTATTGAGAATTATGAGTGCTTTGGCAAGGTATGTGATGTATCGCTTCAGATTTTGTTGACAAATTTTTAGTCTAGCCTCTCACGACTCAAGGCTCTCTTCATTTTATCGAGCCTTTTGAGCCTCCCGACCCGAGCTCGAGCCTGACTTTTGCAAGTTTTTCGAGCTCGAGCCCAGCCTAACAATAACGAGCTCGAGCTCGAATCTTCAATGCTCAAGCTCCGGATTGGCTCAGATCGTTCTCCCCCCCTACTTAGACCAATGAAGTAAAATGAAAATTCCCATATTTTGTAATAAGCCAAATTATTGATTACTACCCTGAACTTTCGTGACTCGGTGCGTGCTCGCATTTTGACATATGGATGTGAGGAGTTTAACAGAAGTTAAACATAAGTGGATGGGAAAATAAAAAAGGCTTAAGACATTCAGAATTCCCAAATCGAAAACAGAAGTGAGAGACGAGAATGAGATTAGGGTTTGTTTAATGAGAGTGAGAAATTGACAAGGAATCTCTGTAAAAGTGGTGCCTCTGATGTTGCGACAGTGAGAGTTAGGATCGTGTAGGATTATGTTTTTTACTTGACAGTAAAGATGTTGTTATTAAGTGATTTGTGTAGGATTGTGTCAAGACCTTCCTTCCACAACACTTGCATAATGGTAATGGTTCGATCTCATGTCAAATCCAACTTTCGGACTCAATCAAGTTTCTCCATCTTTCACTTCACTTGTGATGGACAACTGATCTAGGTTTTCTTGCCAATTTGTGGGAAATAGAGGAAATTGTCGATTTGGGGAAAGGGTCGATTTGAGGCTGCCTTATAACGGGTCACTAACCTCAGTTAAACATTTAAGCTTTCACCGTCATTGTTTAAACTTCTGTCGTCTTCAAATCCTTATTTACATCAATTTGATAGTTGGAGGCCTGAGTCAAGACGAGTTACAATCGATGCCCTTGTTTGAACGAGTCACGAAAGTTCATGGTAGTAGTCAATAGTTTGGCCTTTTGTAATACCATCACCTTTCATTAGCAGTTATTGATCAGCAGCGCAAACAGTTTCATTCACACCCAGAGCTAGCCAAGCACATTGCAATTCACGCGCTCAACAGCGCGTAAACATGATCGTACGGATCGGTGCAGTTTTACTCCCCAATCAAATCTGATCCGTTGATATAGACAAATTATCGTATCGGACGGTTATTATGTCTTCTCGAAAGAAGCTTCGGCTACCAAAGTCACGCGCGCGGTTGCATCTCCTTTATTACCTTCCCTCCTCGAATCCGCTCCCCGGTAATATTCTCTTCGTTCTTCCTCCATTTTCTTTTCCCTCTGCGGGAGGATCACGGGAGGATTTGCTTTTGAAGCAATAGATCCGATTGTTTGAAGGTTAGTATTCGCAATTCGGATTGTTTTCTCTGTTTACATTCTTCAAGATTGTCAGTTTCGGAGAACGAATCGCTGTTTTTTGTCCGGGTTCATGTTCGCGTGAATTTTTTTTAGTGTTTCTCGGAATTGTGTTGATATGTTGAGAAATTTCTTGCTGAATTTACTTTGTTTTTTGGTTGATTAGCGGCGTCACTGTTTGTGTTCCGAGTTTGATGACGTTTGAATGGGGTTAGGCACCTGGTGGTTCATCTAGGAAGCTTGGATTAGTTCCAATTCTAGGGTTTTCGGGATAAGATTCTACTTCTAAAGTTGTCTTGTATGCTACTTTCAACAAAACTGGCATTGTTTTTTAACATATTGGTGGGATGTAATTAGGGTTTTTGGGGAATGGAATTTAAGTGTATTGGAATGGCCTTGCCTTTCTGCTCTGTCATGATATGTAAGTCGAACTGACATTTGCTTTGGAACCTTTGCTTTTCTTTTTCAACATGGAAATCTTGGCCTTTTAGTGTTTCAACATTCTGATTCAAAATAAAAATGCGTATTAGGAAATCCAGCAGATTGTTTGGCTGGGGTGTTTGTGATTGTATTATTGAATGAAATATCTCAGTTTAACTGGGAAGGCCGAATGCAGTATCTTAAACATCCTGGGTTTTTATGTGAATAATAGTTCCGGTTCTAGCAATCAATTTCGTGAGAGCTGTGGTTGTTATTGTCCTTCTACTTGCTAGTGTTGATTGGTAGTATCAAAATGATCTTGCATATAGTAATAGTTGTTCTTTCTTTATCATTATCTTTTTTTTCTTCCCTCTGCTCATTTATTGGACCATTAATTCTGATTTTGGGCTTTCTGTTTTAGTATATTTCTTATCTTAAAGAGCATTTGTCTATAATATTGACCCTGTATCAAGTTCTCTTACCTCAAGTTTTCATGTCCGTTTGTGCTGCTGCATTGTTTTCTCTTTTTCCCCTCAGTTGTAGCCAGTGTGTATATTAATGAGAGTGTTATTGTTAATGTCTCAAGTGGTTGTGAAGGTTGGCTTAATTCTTAAGCGTACTGCTGCATTTCTAGAATGCTATTCTAACTGCAGACTGTATATGTGAATGTGAAAATTATAGGTTATTCATTGTTTTCATCATGAAGCTCACAATATGCATGGTTTACATATTTCATGTACTCTGAATCATAGCAGGAGGATAATCTCTGCTTAAATATATCGCCAGGATTATTTTGGAGAATGGATGATGGATCGTCAAACTTTTGGGGACCCGTTACAACCACGGAGTGGTGTGAGAAAAACTATGCTCAGTCACTATATATTGCTGAGTTTTTCAACACGTTATCAAACGTACCTGGCTTAGTTTTGGCATTTATTGGGCTCATAAATGCATTGAGGCAGCGATTTGAGAAGCGATTCAGCATTCTTCACCTATCTAATATGGTACTTGCCATTGGTAGTATGATATACCATGCCACTCTACAGCGCATGTAAGTGCTTCTTTCTTTTCGTTTTTTTGAGATTCTTTGGATGACTGCAAAAGTTTCATTATCTTATCTGGCTTGTTACAGATGGTGTGATTCACCCAAAGAAAGTTTTTGAGCTTTCAAACAGTAGTCTATTTCTTCCCTTTTCTTGTTTCGTTGTACACTTAGTGATAGATTGTTAAATGTAGGAAATCTTTTTCATGTATCATGGTTGCAACAGACTTAAGCTTAAGTACTGAGACCTAAACAATTCATTACAAGTGTTTATTCGGTAAGATAACTGAATTTTGGGCATTTACAATTTTCCATTTTTCAGGCAGCAACAAGGTGATGAAACCCCAATGGTATGGGAGATTCTGTTATATCTTTATATCCTATACTCACCAGATTGGCACTACCGCAGCACAATGCCCACCTTCCTATTCTTATATGGGGCTGGATTTGCAGTGGCGCATGCAGTTTTCCGATTTGGGATAGTGTTTAAGATCCACTACGTAATTCTTTGCCTTCTCTGCATTCCACGTACATACAAGTACTACATCCGCACAGATGATATCAAGGCGAAGCGGCTTGCAAAGTTATACTTGGTCACCATATTCTTGGGAACCATTTGCTGGCTATGTGACAGGCTTCTTTGCAGTAACATCTCTAGGTGGTACTTGAACCCTCAGGGACATGCTTTGTGGCACATCTTGATGGGCTTCAATTCATATTTTGCCAACACTTTCCTGATGTTTTGTCGTGCCCAGCAAAGAGGATGGAATCCAAAAGTGGCTCACTTCATGGGCTTCCCTTATGTGAAGATTGAGAAACCAAAGAGCCAATGAGATGATGATGGCCTCAAATCCCTTTTTGACTAAATCCCTTTTTAACCCAGCCCCTCTCCGGGATACACTTTCTGGGTCTAGATGTTTTGATTTTTTGCAGGTCAAAGAGTACCATAGCTTTCAGGAGTTCCTTTTCTTATTCTTTTTTTTTTTACCCTTTCCCTGTCACTTAAACTATTGTAAATGGGGATTTACAGGTTGCTGTTAGTATTACCAGGTTGCTATTTATTAATTTAACCTGTAACACTAGTTTTGTTTT
Source organism: Daphne laureola (assembly GCA_038382905.1). Taxonomy (NCBI): domain Eukaryota; kingdom Viridiplantae; phylum Streptophyta; class Magnoliopsida; order Malvales; family Thymelaeaceae; genus Daphne; species Daphne laureola. The sequence goes on from JBBYHH010528909.1 coordinate 4,253, forward strand.
GTTGCCTGGAAGAACATGCGTATTGGAAAGTGGATTTTGTTGTCATGTTTTTCTTTTAGCAGGTCTCTCCTTCTAATCGCTCACCGTATGTCGTCACTGTCTATACATTAAGGCGTAAATGTATATAACTACCTGAAACTTTAATATTCGTTTAACGAAAAGTCTGAATTATGTCTTGAACCAGTACTTCAATCATCCAAAGTAGTGTAGGTGATAAAGAGCTTTGACTCAAATAACTCGGTTGATAGCATTAGATTTTTGACGGCTGAATAATGAAAATGCAGAATACTACCTTGAATTTTACCAACTTAGTTACAAAAGGATCCTAACTAAAACTCCTACACTTTGCCGTTTATATTGGAAGAATGTCTCATTTTACCATTAACGTTTATCTTTTGGATCCAAATTATCACTATTTTGAAAAAAAGTCCTATTTTATCACCCTCTATAATTTAATGATCAAAGTTTACCAGCGAAATGATTTATTGGTCCTATTTTACCATCACGTTAACATTTTATCACTATTCACCGTTAACAATGTCACCGTCAGGCAGCGGCCGCCGCCACCAATGACGCCGAAACTCACCATTCGGGATCTAGGATTGTAGATCGGGGCCTAAGATTGTCGGATTCTGACAAAGGGCTGCCGATTTGCTGCTTGGCCTCACGATTCGCCGGTCTTAGGCCGCGATTCGCCTGCCTTTGGTCGTGATTCGTTTATCTTAAGCTACGATCCGACGGCCCTAGACCGAGATTCGATGACCTTAGATCCTGATCTACGATCCGGTGTATTTGTTTCTCATTCCGAATTTTTCGGCGGTGGTCAGCGGTGGTCTGACACAACTATAACGACGATGACGAATTGAGACCCGAAACTATAACGACAATGGTAGTTTGAGTCCTTTTTTCAAAATAATAATAATTTAGGTCTAAAATACAAACGTTAGTGATGAAATGAGACATTCTTTCATTATACTATACAAACTAGATCGATTTGACCATTTGAGGTCCTGAATCAAATAACTCCACACGTACCGCATGTGAGAGACAAGAAATACGTTACTGGGTTTGGAAAGATTAGGCTTAGGGATGGAATACTAGAGGGTCATTTTAGCGTGAAAAAGTGTTGTTGTTTAAAGTGAAAACAAGTTTTTTTGGTAAGTTATATCCATGCATTACGAAAACACAGATTTCGATTTTTAAAATACATCAGATTTTTGCAACACACATGGATGAAAAACCAAGTTTTAACACAACTATGACTCTTGCAAGTTGTAACGCAAATGGATTAAAAACTGAGCTTTAACACAACTCCGGTTTTGCAATATAATGAGCGTGCCAAAATACTATATATTTACCTGTATTTTTACGGTATTTTGCTAGTATTTAGTATGTGCATGAGTATCTTTTGTAGGTTTTTCATGTTAAAAGAGAAACGAATGAAGACAAACACTTTTCACGAGCAAAACATAAAAAGGTCTATCTTCAAACCCAATTCCGGAGATCTTTCTAATATTTTTTGGACTTATTGTCTAAATAGAAATTGTAGTCCTTAATCCTAATTACAAGTCCTTAATCACCTCAATCGAAGATCGGAGCAAAGTATTATAGTCTAAATACAAATGAGCTGACTAACCGGACGACACGTCCAAAAAAATGGGATAAGAAAATGCTGAAACGTGAAAAAACAAAAGTTTTCATCTTAAAAACCTCTCAAGCCTCCATCCTACCCTAAAATCTAACCTAAAACTCCATCCTACCCTAACCCCTCTCTACACCCATAAATAGCCCCACATCCTTCCACTTGCTACCTCTTCACTTCACACCTCCCACCACTTCCCCATCTCTTTTCCTTCCAACTTTTTTTATTTCTCCTTTTCTTCTACCTTCCCCATCTTTTTATTATTTCTTTCTTTCTAGATCTAGGCTTGTAATGGACTATTCTATTCTCCAAATTTATCACTAGCATAACATTTTTTGATATCTAAGAAGGGAATATGGGTGTAAGACGAACCGAACAGCTTATAAGCAGATTGGAGCTCGAGCTGGTGCACCATTTGTGAGATGCAAGATTGAGAAGGTGTTGGGTACGTGTTCTGTTTTTTTATTGGGTATATTGGCTGAGGTTTCAGATTTGGTTGAAGAAATCTTTTTTCTATTTACGTTTTTATAATTTTTGTTTCAAGGAATATTGTTATATCAGTTCTTTGGTGATTTTCGTTGGTTTTAAAACAATCTTTTCTTACATGTTTGCCCATCTGATTCCTTCATTTGGTAAACATGAGAAAATTTATTGACATTATGTATTAAAGAGGCTCATAACACCTATGTTTAAGGTAAAAACAAATCCAAGTTTTTTGTCGAGCTCTGTTAAATTACAAGATTTTCAAGTCATTCGAGTTTACCAGCTGAACTCGAACATTAGATGAGTCGAGCTCGAGCTGTCTTTTTTGAACTCGGCTCAAACAAACTTGAATTCGAGCCACCTTTCACGAATTTGAGCTCGAACTCGAACTTATGATGTTCGGGTCCGGCTCATGAGGGAATTGAACATAATGTAATGTGCAGAAAGTTTAAGTGCCTACCTGAAATGAGAGAAATAAACAGAGGACTAAAGAGAAATAAACAGAGGCTTAGTTCACACCACCAAAGCTGCCCTGCGATTCTCTTATCCTTAGACTAAACCTTGCTCGAACCAGTTTCGGAAGGCAGATCAGTCTGCATCGACCGAGTTTGGTTTTTGTTGCCGACGCAAAAGATTGCGATGATGGCAAGAAGTAGCCCCAGTGCAAATTCCAGCAATCGGGAGAGGGAAATCAGGAAATCGAGCCCTTACGTAAGTAAAATTCCAGCGCTCTCTTTTGATGATGTTTCAACAGAGATATAAAGAATTGAACCAGCTACATTGACTCAACATTTTCAAAAACTTTTACTTACAAGTCATTTCTTGGAGAGTCTTCTAGCGTAGTGATATTGTAGAGTGGTCAGATGGCTGAAGTTTGTGCATAAGTCGTTGATTGGATTGGATTGACTCTCAAAGTCTCAAGCAACATATAACTTCATATTTGTATTGTGCCACTGCAAGATATTGATGGTTTCACAACTAAGGGGTCGTTAATCATGCGAAGCCATCCAGAGACTTTAAACAAATCTGTACGACATGGTTTTCGGCTGTACACCCTCAGTTTTAAGTAATTTTCCCCCAGTAGCTTGCAAATCTTGTTTGATATTATCAGATCTTCTAGCTTTAGAACTACTTGGAGACATAATTATCATACAAATGTTGTGCCAATCCAATGAAGTGGTCAGATATATTCTTCTTCAGATCTATCTTCATGGTGCTCTTGGTCGCATGTTTGATGAGCGTTTTGAGGAGTTACAACATGCTCATGGTTGGCTAAATAAATCCAGCAATAGAGAATATACCTGACCACTCTGTTGCACAACATCTGTATGTAATTATTTCCTTCAAGCAATTGCTAGAAGATCCATAATATTAGACAAAATTCGCAAGCTACTGTGGGATATTACTTAAAGATGGTGGTGCACAAGGCCGAAATCATGTCATCCGGACTTGTTTAAAGTCGTTCTGCTAGCTTCACATGATCAACGACCTTTGAGCTGGGAAACCATCGACGAGTGGCACAAAAAAAAGACGTAAGCTATGTGGTGTTTGAGGCTTTGAGAGTGAGCAGCTCTCAATCAAATCACCAGCTTATGCACAAACTTCAGCCCCATTTAACCGCTCTGCAACATGGTACGCCATAAGACTCCTCCAGGAAGTGACCTTGTGAGTAAAAGCTTTTGAAAAGGCCGAGTCAACTTGGGCTAGCCCCATGAACTACCCGTTACCATCCCCTTCCGTTTCCACTCTTTCACTTGTTACCGTTTGGGTAACGTACCCCGAGGGTGAGCCATGACGATTAAAAAAATTAGTGTCCTTCCCTTTGTTTATTTTCATTTTTTTTGTTCTCTACTTTCTTGATGCACTTTACGTTTGATGCCGAATAGTTGATTTTACTTGCTTAACGTTGTTCTCTTCTAACGTTAGGGTTACCTGCTTTTAAGCATATTGGGGCTTTTCAGTTTGATCTGCCTACCCTTTTCCCCTTCTTTTGATTACACGTTTACTCTTAGTTTAGGTTTGACTTGATGTATTCATTGGTCCTTATGGCTGGCAGCTGATTCAATGCGTTACCAACTTTTTTTTTTGGATGATGCATTACCAACTTAGTTCAAGATTACTTCCTGAATTTAAGTTTAAAGTATGTACTATCATCCTTTTTCTTCTAATTTATAATCCTTGAGCTTAGGTTACTTAGGCTTGGCCTAAAATCCTTAGGTTTTGATTGGAATGTGCTCAATATACCTAGTTTATGATTAACCTCGACTCTGGATTATGTATGACAAAATGGTCTAACTGCCAGTTCTTCTTCTGTCAAGCAATTGCACATGCTAAAACGGAAGTTAATTCAACAGTTGGAGCAACTTGTTGGATTATTTGGAAATTCGTAACTAAAGATTGTGAAGTATACACTTTGTTCTTAAAGGTTGGTGGGTTTGACTCTCATGTTTGATGTTAGTCTCAAATATTAATTAAGATAGTAACGAAAAAATTTAAAAAAAAAAAATCTAGTATGTTTGGAAAATGACTAAATATCGTTGGCAGTCCCATAATCTGGGCAAATTTTTCGATAATTTCGAAATATTTTTGTGGTCGCTTCTTAAATTATCAACTTTTTGTGCTCAATATATTTTAGAACTCAGTAATGCATATTAAAAAGAATTTGAACTTATAGGTAATCAAACTGTCTTCATGAATGATATTCCTTATTGTAGGTTCTATGTAAAATTGCTTAAGGACTCTGAGAGGGATGATCAGAGGCTACACAAGTTTACAAAAAAAGAAATGGAATCGTGCCTTGAAGCTTAAGGGACGATATATTGCTGTCAATGAGTTCTGTGATAAGTATATAAAATCTGAGTCAGGCTCTGAGGAGAAAGATCCTTTATCTTGTTTCTTTTCTTGTTTTCGCCTTTTATGTGTTCCTAATAGGCCTGAGGGAACTGGGTTCTAATTAGGGAAGAAAGTAATCTGACTAGCTTGTTTGCTTCGCAAAATCAATTCTCTGGTTAGATTGTTTGATCCTGACAGTTTAGTATAGATTTGTTCAAGTTTCTTTTCTACAATGTGATTTCTCAATGAGCAGAACCATTTGATATGTCATATCTGATCTGACTGATAGCATCTTTTCTACAATTTCATACTTAGTTCATACTTTAAACAAGGATCAGATAGTTCATTATGATTCCATATGCTTTTCAATGAAAAATTGGATTAAAGATTTTAAAGCATCATTGTCTGGATAGTTTGTGTTCAGTGACCTAAGGATATGAGTTCAGGTTTGATTGTATTAGAAGATGTTGCCAGTGCTGTCATTTAAAACTGTATAACCGATGTTCATTGACTGATTACACAATATATGCATGAGGAATCTATTCTTCATGTGGATTAATTTACTTGTTTTTTAAAATAAAGTGGTTACTGATTGATATGTTCAACAGTATTCTGCAACAGTGTAACTGTTTTTTTCAACTTTGTGCTCTGAACAGTATAATTTCTTCATCTGATGTTTTAAAGTACCTTCAATGAAAAGTATGTAAGATTTTTTTGGAAGATTCCACAATGTTTGGCTGAGGATCCAGTGATCATGTGCTATAGTATTGATATGTCATGTACTGATTTTTGCGACTTCTTGCACTGGGACCATAGATTTCATATAGCAAACACTTCTCTCGAATGCTTGGTGTCCGTTTAGTTATGAAAAATTTTCAAAAATTTAATTTCAAGTTTTCTTTGTAAATAGTTAGATGCATAATTAGTTATTGAGAAGAGAAAACTCATGTGTTAAGATAAAAAACATTATTTTGAAGTAATCTATTTTACTACTAGAGTTTTCAAATTTTTGAAAACAAGGTTTTCTGTCACTTAATAACTAGTTGTACTGGTACATCCAAATATTTACAAAAAAAATTTGAAACGAAAATTTTGGAAAATTTCATAACTTAACTAAACAGACCCTTGATGTTCCTTCTTACCCTTCTCTTTTGGAGGTGAGAGTTGGAGGAACTGCAACAACTCTCGAGCAGAAGTTTATTTTCCTTAAGAGGCTATGTCACTGTGGATCTTGGTTGTCTGACCAATTTTCTGCTAGGAAATTTAAGGGGTGGCTTAGTTGTAGAAAACTTTTTTCTTTTCCTTTTCTGCTTCAGTTTCCATTTTCTATATGTAATTTTTGAAATCTGTTTCTAAAAAATCCGTTTAGTTGAGAAAATTTTCAATTTAGAAATATACATGTATATACATTTATGCAATCTACTACCAAAGTACATTTTCATCCTACATACTAGAGCATAATCTTTAGAGCTACCAAGTACCAACAGTCAGTCTATTAACAGAAAAGGAACTGAAAAAAATAAGGTTTATAGATGACACATCAATCTAGGTGTCCAGTGTCTCCAATCTTATCTTCAGCGAAGAACTTTTCTCCAACATCCTAATTAGCTTCCTTAAACCAGTATCAGCCAAGGTCTCATCGTCTATTTTCAAGTAATCTTGATGTTTATGATCCTCCTCAAAAAGGAAGTTCTTATTTTTTTTGATCGGCAAATTATATACTTTTATATTAATAGAGATA
>JBBYHH010529020.1:0-10949 GCA_038382905.1 Daphne laureola
AACCAATCTTCGGGAAAGTTACATGAGAAAATAAATATATCCGGAGTGGGTGTAATAGACATGGAGGTGCGGAAACACCAAGTGTCTCTCAAAGATGATAATGGCCAGGGGTTAAGATAAGGATGACACACGTAAATTGACAGGATAACCCCATGGAGAGCGTCCGCTCTCTACACCAATGTTAGGAAAGAAGAGTAAGTACCAGATTATGATGGTAATATAGGGATTCTCAAGGTTAGCTCTGTTTACAATAGTGATTACCGCTTAGTCTTAGGACTCAGTACTGTCTGTCGTTGCCTTGTTGAAAGATCAAAAATTGACTCGGGGTGCAATGAGATACACTCGGAGGGTGGGAGACCACTGAGAGGCCCTGAAAGGTAGTTTAAACTACCTCTCCCACCTGACAGATGGAGGTTCGAGTATGAGAGTCGAATGATACCAGGAGACTTAGAGATGAGTATTCTAACGTTACTGGATCTATTAGTTCATTTGTATGGGTTGAAAGAGACCGTTGGATTTGAAATTTTGTAAGGAGGTTCATAATTAAGTCTACTGGCTTGGGTCAAAATCTCACAATTTATTTCAACCTGGAGACCCAGTTTGTAAAGTGAACTTAAACTAGACACAAAGCTGTCTTCCAGGAAAAATAATAGATGAAATTTTCTGAATAAACTGCACTGACTCCTTTGGAGGTTCCATTTGAAACGTTTTTTTAGCATAGCCTCGCGTGTCTAGTTTAAGGAAAATTTACGGAACCAGATTTGGACACCTATGGAATTTTCTAAAAATGTTTTATTGATGGTTGGTAGTGCTGGAAACATGATGTTGGAAAAAGAACATGTTATAAAATAAAAGGAAAGATAAGTTAATTGGAATCAGGTACAGATAAATTGTACAGAAAGACGTTCAGGAAGCATTTACAATACATGACTTATCACACCCCATGTATCATCATGAAATTGAATTGTTTTAGAGGGAAGCATTATGGGCCCATAACCCAAAGGGGTTCGAATTCGAGCCGTTTTGTCTGGTAATTTTGTACCGAGAGTTTCGTTCTTGCATCTCAGGCATTTGGTTATTTTGACAACCACTAATGATGTTCTATCACTTCGATTGTCTAGAAATCTAAAGTGACATGCAATCACTTTAAGATTATGTTCTAGTTGACTATGATTTGAAGATTTAGTCACCTATTATTGTTCTGTAATGCATGTGCCAGGAGTTTGGTTAAGATGTTCTGTGCTGTGACACAACGCAGGGTGAAAAGAGAAGAAAGTTTAACCTAAGGGTTCAGGTATGTAAATGTACTCTGTTTCGTACCATACAGGTCGGTTGTTCCGATGATTGTTTTGGGTATGAGTACGATTTCATGATTATGTTAAAGGTGTCCGACATGTTCAGCAATGGTAAGTTAAGGAGAACTTTTGATATTTGGTTATGACCACTCAGGAGTGGTTAGTTCACAGCCACCAATGCTTGGCTCTCTTGTATTGGAAATGGGTATGAGGTTTGGCATGTTTTGTTTAACTTGCGGTATGAACCTCGGTAAGGATGTTAAGATGAATAAGGATGTTAAGGATACTCTTGAAGGACAAACAGTCTTAAGGGGGTGAGGATGTTACAGTCCACCCCAGCATGACGGGAAATTCTCCGAATAATGTATTCGGAGGTCGGGTTCTTTAGTACCGGGACTTTGTTATATATGTGTAGATCACATTTTTGGCAGTCCCGGGACTCTGTTGAGGTATATTTCTGTGAAATTCCACATCAGGAGGTTGAAATATGAATTCTGGGCCATTTTGTCAAATTTGAGTTCGGAGGGCAGAATGGACATTTTGGAAAAATTGGATGAAAATATATATGTAGAGAGGACATGGTGAATGGCAGCAAGATGCAGGAGAAGAAAGTAAAAAATAAAGATAAGTGGAGTACATGTGTCATTTGAAGATTCAAAGAAGAAAAAGTATATAATGACAAAGTACATTAATATATATATGGTGATAATTTTACAAAAGGACAAAATGAAACAAAAAAGAAGAAGTAGAATTCGGCTGGGACTATGGGAAAAGAGAAAGAAACAGGAAAGAAGTAATTTGGTAAAGAAAAGAAAGAAAAAGAAAAAGAATTAGTAGAAAGTTAAAAATGGAAAGAAAGAAAGAAAGGCAAAAATGTTTTGCTCATCTTTTTCTTTCTTCATCTGGCATGGCCGAATATGAGAGCTCTATGGATGAAAAGGGTGAGTTTCTTCAAATATTCATCATTTTTCAAGAGGATAAGCTTGTTTCATGAGTAAATCTTCATGGTAAGAAGATTTCCTCCATCTCCTCTTCATTTCAAGCTCTCTTTCGGTGTTTTTGGTGAAACCTAGAGATGAACTCGAATTTCAATCATGAAGTTTAGCTTGAATTAGTGATGCTAAAGTGTAGTTGGGTTGATTATGAGTATGTTTAATGCTTGGAGCATCACCATTACTTCATTCATTCTCTTGATTCAAATGTTCAAGAAAGGGTGAAATTTGGGTATTTTGTGATTTCATAAATTATGAAGTAATGAGATGAAATGATGATTCTAAAGTGTTGATAGGTGATGATGGAAATGAATTTTTTTATGTGTTAAGGGAAGAATGGGAAAGAATTGGAAAGTTTGGACACTTTTTCAAAAAGTGGTCGAAAAATGGATAATTTTTCTAAGTGTCAGAACTGAAAAATATACAATGAAGGAATTTGATTCCTTATTGATTGTATGATGTTTTATGTTGACATGGAATGCTCAATTATCATGTCTAGGGATGAAATGGTCAAATGGAAAAAAGGATGAAGTTAAATGGTCATTATGCCAAGTTAATGTGAATATGGGAATTGAGTGGAATTACAATGGAAATGGATTCCTAAATGAATATATGGAATTTTAGTGGTATGCTTTAAGGTTGGTTTACCACTTTGCATGTTATGGCCGATTTGGAAAGTTAAGAAATGAAGTTGGAATTCTTTGATAAACGTGGATTAGCATTGGAATGGAATTGAATATGAACTTCTAAGTCATTATATGGATGTTTTGTAAAGTTTTGGATGGATCACCTTATTTTCTTGTTATGGCCGAAAGTGAAGGTGAAGGATCAAAGTTTACATTCTTTGATAAAAGTTGACTTAGAGTTCAAATGGGATTGAATATGAGTTCCTGAAATGTTTAAAGTATGATTGATAGGAATTTGAATGGTTTATCATTTTCTTGTGATATGGCCGACTACGGTGAGGCTTAAGTTAAGCTTCTTTATGTGATGGATGATGATTGATGGTTTATGTATTCTGTTTCTATTGTTGTGTAGTTGTTCAGCTATGTTTACAGAGTGGGCAACAGAAATACGGCTGAAGTGCTGCCGGATTTTTGGGCCGATCGTATTGCCTCGGAGAAAGTACGGTAATGTCATGGATTTTCACGTAAGGGCTCAACTTTCTTGAATATGCATTCTGGGATGCGTTCATGCAATTTGGGTTAGTTGAAGCTCATCAGGGGCAAAAGGTGGGGCCCCATGACTCCCGGGACTACTTACATGGTAAGGTAATAGGAGTGCACGTTTCAAGCTCGGAAGACCAGCTATTGATCAACGGTTGATCAATTTCATATTTCTTCAGATTTCAATGATCATGATGATCACTTCTGTATATTATGATATTTATATGTTCTTGACGATCATTTTGTTTACTCTAATATACTATGATCTTCATGATCATTCTGCTTATTCTGACATGTTATGATCAAGCTAATCATTCTGTATGTTCTGATGTTCATTGATCTTAGAGATCAATTTTGTGATACTAGAAGCATCGGTCAATACTTGACCTCTATTCTGATTATGACGATTACGTGGGACCTAGGCCCCATGCTGGTATCATGCATCTGTTCTGTATGTGGGAACCCCGATTGGTTGAGCATCAACCCTCAGGGGTCGTAATATGTGTCTGCGTCCAAGTGGATGGGTATGTAAATGTGTATCAGAGTTGATATCTGATTCTGTGTCTGATGGGACAAATGTGTATGTGCCTAAGTTGGTATCCGACTCTATGTCTGTCTTGTATCCGTATCCTTTTTGTCCTTCGGGGCATCTATATATTTATATATATTATTGTCATTTGCATAAATTACAAATCATTCACCTGATATATCTAGGTTGCTAGAACATTGCATGCTAACTCTTTGTGTAGGGAGTACTAACGTTATTTGTTGCAGGTTAACCATTATCTTACCTCAATCCTTACTGAGTTCTCTCGGGAACTCACCCATTTCATGATAATATATTTTTCAGGAGCTTTTGGTTCTGGACCCGCGGAGTAGATTACACCTGGTCATTCTGTGATTTTGTACTTGAGGTAAAAATTAGCTCCTTCTGTGATTATGGTTTCTGATAATGGGACAGGGTGATCTCGATAGAGAAATGTTTATGATATGGGAAAAGTATGAGAAATGGATTGAGTATGCTATTGGGTAAACGATTATCTGGATGTGCTGGGAGAGCAATAATGAAACATCTAACTGTTATTTCCTTTATGTTTGTGTTAGCAGTAGCAGTAGTGACCTGAATGTGGTCAAGTATGTCAGGCTCTGTAGGTGTACATGCATTTGCACATGTTGGCATGGATTCACACTATGGAATTTATATGAATGAGTTATGGTTACATGATGTTAGACATGGTCATTATGTATGAGTAATGAACTATCATAGTCCATGATTCCTTGATGTCTGATGTATGATATGAATGAGAATGGGCATGTTTTGAATATTGCTTAAAATAGGCTTTTGATGCCTTATGATTTTTGGATATGTTTATGGTTATTGGGGAGTACTTGCCTAATACATTAGGGGCAGGGCTCCTTTCTGGCGCATCTATGTTGAGCGGAGCTCAAGTATACCTTTATCCAAATTCAACGAATTAGTAACGCGGTAAGGATAAGGAAAACGTAACCTAGGATCGAGTTGTGGATTCCGCCCACCAGAATGGTTTACCGTTATGTCAAGGGACCGTCACCTCGCCCCTCTGGCCCGCATCTGCTTCCGCCAGGCTGTGGATGGAGGGGGTGATGACATCTATGGTCCACGGTAGGAGTGATACCGTCCAGTAGCATTACTAACTTCCCCACACATCAAATGCTTGCTCGTCTGCTTCGGTGTTGCTAGTACCGTCCACGTGCTTGCCCGCCTGCATTGGTGTTTTTAGTATCGCTACGGTGGACCATCACATGCTTGCTCACCTACTTTGGTATTACTATTACTGCTATAGAGGACCTCCTTACCTCTACTCACCTCCTGTGTGGATGTTTGCTGCTCATCACCCCCACTTGTCCTGAGTGTGCCTGCCAGTTTAACCAAGAAATCAACTACGTCACCTGGGTGGATCTAAGAAGCTTCTCACCAAAAATTCTCATCAACTCCACCTTGCATTTCCAAGTCCCAACTCTTTCCTCCTCAAGTCAGACATATCATCAGACACATCATCATTACCACGTCATTTCCTTACAAATTTGTCAAGACAATTTCCCCTTTTATTTTACTATTTTAGCCTTACTTATTCTTCACATTAGAGGGAATATTCTTAAAATAATCCAAGATTATACCCTTTCATGGATAAAAATTAGTTTTGTCATTTGGTCCTGTATAAGGTCATTTACTTCATTTGTACAAGTTTTCAGAACTCTTTGAATGAACATTTCAATCTTTGTTGGGACTTTAAGAGCTCTCAAACTTCTATCTTCCGTACTCAACTCTTGAGGCTTTTTTTAGCTTCAAGGATCATCTTTACTTCCACACCGTTGGAAGGGGTGCCAAAGCCATCTCCTACCTGGGCATTACACTCCTTGTTGCCAAGAACATACGAGTCTTGGAGGTGAGGAGTCCGACATCTACCCCCACCATCAATCGACGTTCTTAAGCTAGATCCTTCATTGCATCAATCCCTCCTTTCATCTCCAGCTCTTGGGGCTCATTCTTGAGCTTCAAGAACAAAATGTAGTACGCTACCACTACTGTAGGGTAGAACTTATAGATCCGATCTCCTTCTCTGCGCAAAGCCAAGTATTGTCAATCCAATCGCGGCCTTGAAGGTGCTTGGGGCCAACTTCTACCTTCCACCTCCTTCCAAGAGCTAGATCAAGGCTCTAAGTCCTTCAACCATCCTTAGAAATGTCTGTATCAAAAACTCACTTCTTTTCATAACTTGAGACTTGTGTTGGAAACCCTCATTGTTTTGATGAATAGTATGAGTAGAAGAGATTAGATATCCATATCTTGAAGGATTTAGTTAGTTTATGATGTGCGATCGATTCCATACCATGTGGTCTAGATCCCGTTCCTAGTAGATCGAAGGCTCTTAGTCGGAAGTTAGAGATGACCTTCACAAGATGGAGCTGTGAGTTAGAGATGACCACTTCTAGGACACCATTTTAGGCACACGCATGTCAACTAGACTCACTTTGATCTATAGAGAGCTCATGATTGTGTATCCATGATTGATGTCTTCTTCCCTTCCATTCTCTCTTATATATTTTCTTGCTTGCATTCACATCTCACCATATTCACCTTTACTTATGTGCTGCCATCTTGTATATCACTATGAATAACACACACAACACGCTAATTCACTAAACGCTTGATTCTCTTGGGTTCGATCCCTCATATTTTAGCCACCATACTACAATAAGACATTTTTAGTGCTAGAATAAGGTGTTTATAAATGTATTTTCTAGATTAAGTGTTTGTTTGAGCTTTAATTCAATATAAACACTCGTGCAAACCTCCTAGCTAACAAAGTTGGCAGCATTCCTAGTACTGCTTCGCTCTAGTCCTATGTCGTTTGAATCGCAAGGCCCAACTCCTAGCCTAGTTGTATCAGTAATACCAGCACACTCTCATCACCCCCTGCCCCAACAACACCAGTAGTATTGTCCACACCCAAGCACCGACCCCTTCACCCCGTACGGGAATTGTGACCTCCCACCCCCACTCGAGACCTCATTGGTTATCTTCTTGTCGGTAGGAGGTCTACCGCTCCACCCATGTCGACATCCCGTTCTAGTTAAACCGCTCCAGTTCTCGTAACCCACATTACTAGCACTACTATCGTTGCACTCCAGGCCCCTTATTCGTAATGGTAGAACTTCTTCCGTCACGTTGTGGCCCCCCATCTGATCGGCATCATCATTTCCCACACCCACTTGACGCCACCCTAATTCTATTGTTACAGTCCACCCCAGCACGATTGTAATTTCTCTGAATATTTTATTTAGGGGTCGGATGGTGTAGTCCCGGGACTCCATTTTAAGCATGTGGGGCATGTTTTCTGTAAGTATGATGTCCTGGGACTTTAATTAATATTTATTTATGCGGAAATTCATATTTTGAAATGGCATGTGAATTCTGGGTTATTTTTCCAAAATTAACCCCGGAGGACAAAATGGTCATTTTGGAAAAATGGACAAAATTGAAATTATGTTGGATACATAATTTTGTACCATAATTAAGATTATTTATGTTGATTGTGGTAATTTAAATGGAGAAGAAATGGAAAGAAAAGGAAAAGAAATGGGTTTATGGAATAAATGATATAAGTATGTAGGGAAATATCAAATATTACAAAAATGCTCTCCCTCTCTCCTCCCTATGTTGTCGCCGATTTCATGCTCCCTCTTCCACCATGGTTCTTGCTCAATCTTGCTCAAATATTCATGTTTAGCTATAGAATTGAGAAGGAAAGCTTGGATTCATGTAAGAATCATGATAGAACTAAGATTGCAAGTTCAATTGATGCTCATTTCTTCCTCTCTAGTTGAATCTGAATTTGCGGCTGAATTTGGAGCTAATCCTTCATCAAATTTACTTCAACAATTGTGTAAGGTGAACTTGAATTAGAAGTACTTTTAAGTGTTGTTAAGTATTTCTTCAAGATTCATCATTTTGTTTGAGACTTTGAAGACTAGGGTTCATGAGTGTTCTTGAACTCGAATTTAGGGATTGAATAATGGCTTGAATTAGTGATGCTAAAGTGTAATTGGGTTGATTATTAGCATATTTAATTCTTGGAGCAACACCATTACTTCATTCCTTCTCATGATTCAAAAGTTCAAGAATGGGCAATTTGGGTAAATTTGGGATTTCATGATTAGTGAAGTAATGAGATGAAATGATGGTTCTAAAGTGTTGATAGGATGATTATGAATACATTTCATGTTGGTAATTAGCCTTGAATCATCAAGATAGACTATGGTTAAGGATGGTCAAAGTTGGTCAAAGTTGATCCAAATTAAAATGGTATTTTTAATGTGTTCTTGGGTGGTTTTTGAACACTTTTAATGCTTGAAGTTAGTATTGAATCACAAGAGAAAGTCATGTTCAAATTATGGCCTAATTAAGGCGTGAAATTAAATATTGTGATTCAATGTTAAAAGTGTTAATGGCTATGATTTATGGGTGTTTGTGAGCTCTTAAATTGATGTTAAAAGTATGAAGAAAAGATGGTATGGGTGGTGTAAGTGGTTGGCCGAATTTGAAGGGTTGAATTTGATGTTGGTGTTCATTGGATGAAATGTGTATGTTTGATGGTTTTTGGGTGTTTTGGACCCTAATTGGATGAAAGCATGTGAAGGAAGTGAAGTTTGATATGTTTTCCCCTCTTTGGCTGAATTTGAATGAATGATTTTAGGTCGATGTTTATTGATGAAAATGGAATGTTTGTTGATGATTGATGTTAAAGTAAGTTGTTTTGTACATGAATGGAATTGTAGGAAAGTTGGATAAGTTTTGCTCACTTTCACAAGTTGAGGCCGAATTGGAAAAGTAATGAAAAGTTGAGGTTAATTGATTTTATATGATAGGTGATGATGGAAATGAATGTTCTCAAGTGTAAAGGGTAGCATGGGAAAGAATTAGCAAGTTTTGGCACTTTTCGAGAAAGTGGCCGAAAAATGGAATATTTTTCTAAGTGTCGGAAGTGAAAAATATGCAATGAAGGAATTTGATTCATTATTAATTGTATGATTATCTATGTTGACATGGAATGCTCAATTCTCATGTCTAGGGCCGAAATGGCCAAATGACAAAGGATTGATGTTAAATGGTGATTATGTCAAGTTAAAATGGAATTGAGATTTGACCGACATCTCATTGGAAATAGGTTCCTAAGTGGATATATGGATTTTTAATGGTATGTTTCATGGTTAGTTTCCACTTTCCATGTTATGGTCGAAATTGAAAGTTAAGGATCAAAGTGGATATTCTATACTAAATGATGGATTAGCATTGGAATGGAATTGTATGTGAACTTCTAAGTCATCGTATGGTTGTTTGACAATAAAGTGCATGGTTGGCCTTATTTTCCACTTATGGCCGAAAATATGAGTGGAAGAATCAAACTTTAGGTTCTTTGATAAATTTTGCGTTAGAGTTAAAGTGGTATTGAATTATGAGTTTCTGAAATGTTATAAGCATGTGTCACCACCACCCCGCACCCGACGCGGTGAAAGCTAGCGGATAACGGTTGAGGGGAGCGGCGATGGCGGTGACGTCGATTCTGAATGGTGGTTACTAAGCTGTAGCGAACCCAAAACCCGGCCTTTTAAAAACTTTTCTTAAGTTTTACTTTCTAAGGCGTTAACAAGTTTTAAGACATCCAATTCAAGCCTTAAATCTATACCCGAAACACGTTAGTGGTTTTACGATAAATCGCGCATTTGTAGAAATATAAGTTGAGCTCCGCTCAACACAAATACATCATAGAGGAGGCCCGCCCACTTCATTGGGTGAGAGCTCCCCGAATAAATATACAGTCTATCAGAATTTCTATCTAGTTAAATATGCATGCTACTACTACTTCAACAGAGCCATAGTTTGCCAATTTCAGAAAACGTACTATGTCGGTGTAGTCGGGATCAACTACCGACTAACACTTTCAAGCACTGCTGCTGCTGCTAAAACACAAACATTGAAGTTAACCATTAGTCAATCCATTGAGTGTGCTCACCCATTCACTTAAATATCACTCATAGCATATCTATCGAGACTACCCCCTAAACGCAATTAGAAACCAATCAATAAACACTTATGTACCTTAAGTATAAAATCACTCACGACCAGATGGAGCTATTCTGCGGGTCATTTACCAACCACTCCTGAAAAATATGAATATAATAGGGGTGAGTCCTCGAGAGGAACCGAGTAAGAGGTTTGGTAAGGGTAACGAGTTTTATTTATAAAATCACCTGCATAATAGGGTTAACGTGCAATGTACTAAGAAGTTTATACAACCTAATATCACATGGATAATGATGTGCAAATGAAATGATATGCAATAAACTAGTCTCTTTGGACTTATACACTCATCCTGAAGGACAGTATTGGTAGAATAATCCCCTGGTGGCTCGTCGGCCTGCACGAGTTCCCACACTCGACAGCCCCTGGTAGCTTGAAGCCTATAACACTCGGGGTTCAATAACACGCGCATGGTACTAGCGAGGGGTGTACGGCCCCTAAACTGTCATTCACCCACTAATGATCATCCAATGATCAATATTTATTTGAAACCACATTTGATCAATCACTGAATACTGCACTTAACAATCTGGGAGCTGGATGTCCCACACTTAAAACCTCCATGTCGTTAACCTTACCATGTAACTAGCCTCGGGAGTCACCGGGCCCCACCCTCGACCCCAGTACTAGCCATTAACTAATCTAACATGCAAAAGGTAACCCAAAATTCATATTGTTACCACCACCCCCGGCCGGACCGGCGGAGACGCGCATGCCCAGCGGGAACAGGGGTGGCAGGAACCGGTGACACGCCTAAACTCAACTTAATTAACCTAACGCAGGTCACCTCGGCACAACGGATCCATTTGGAACCAAACCCGGCTACAAACATATAATTAAGTATAAGCTTGTAACACATACATCTAGCAATATC
>JBBYHH010529131.1:0-10949 GCA_038382905.1 Daphne laureola
GGAATTGCTGGTCATCAATCGAAAGAACCTTCCCAAATAAAGCAACATCAGAATTAGGGCCAGAAGCATTATCAACAGCAGATAAAATAGACATAAAGTGGGTCAGAAACTCAGCTGATATGCCTTGTTGACTAGTGATCTTACGGCCATCACTAGTAACAAGGCAATTAACTGAAATAGAGCTTTGTCTTTCCTTCATCCGAGAGAAAAAGAATTTTGTGTTCATATCTCCAAGCTGAAGCCAATCTACAGATGACTTCTGAGCAAAGAAAGCTTCTTCATATTTCATAAGGTCAGATAACAATGCTCTTGATACTTTATATTGAGCAACCAAAACATCATCAAGAGACCTCAAGGCAAGCCTCTCACATAAAGCATAAAAGTCTCTCTCAGCATGTTACGACCATGGGTGGATCCCATGCATCGTACTCACGGACTTCTCACTCTTAATAGCTAATGAGTTTCATGTCTTTCCCAGACTCGAACTGAGATGGAAGAAGAAAGAAAGAGTGAGGGTGTGTATTGTATGTACCAGGGTCAGAAGTGAGAACAGCAGCAGAGCCAGCGAAGTCACAGCTGCCTTGAGCTTGACCCTTTTTCTGGAAAAAGCTATTCACGGCATAATTGCAGTGAGCAAGCAAGGTCTGTTTTGCTTGATTGGGTTGCAATCAGCTGCAGCTCCACAGGCATAGTCCAGTGCCCTCTGCAGCAGCACATTATCACCAAGTCCTTGTTTATATCAGTACCACTTCCAATCACAGCGCGCCACATCATCATTCCCCCCCTTATTTTTTTTTTACTTTTTTTTTTCATTTTTTTTTATTACATCAGTTTTTGTTTTTATAATTTTTTTTTGTTGCTTTTAAAGTGTGTTCATTTATACTATTTGTAGGAGATTTTTTTTAAAAAAAAAAAACTTTTTCCCCAAGTTTTTTTTCCACTTTTTTTTTTTTAGATTTGTTGACATAGGTTTGATGATAAAATGGAATTGTATTAAAGTAATTTTCTATTTCTTAAATTAGTGAAGTTTCCGGAAAATTGGAGGGATTTTATAGGGATTCAGGGCTAGGGTTAGCGTATTTGTCCTTTTTATTTTACCGTCAAATCCACGTCAACAAACTCGCTCTTATAACGTAATAAAAACTAACGATTTTGTCACGACATCCCGCACCATCAAACCAGTAGTGATCATTTTATTTCAATTTTAAAATATGAATGGCACTATTATTTCAAAATAAAATTAAAAGATAAATTTATAAATTTTTGTTTTTAGCCATAAACAAGAATTTTAATACCAACGCTACGCTGCGAGATTATTTTAGCCATCAACAAAGATTTTTCTTTTATTATTATCTTTTGCATTGGTGTCCGAAGTTTTAGAGCTAATATCCTTAGTTTTTTATAAATTTCTAAAGAGTAAAGTCTATTTTTAATTCCTTAACTATTGTGCGTGTCCTATTTTAGTCTCATTTTAAGAATTCATCATGTTTTAATCTCAAAACTCATAATTTTATCCTAAAAAGGTCATTCCGTTACAACTTTAGTTAAAGTCATATTTTCATTAAGGATATTTCTGGAAATTTTTACTATTAAGATTGTATCTAACCTTAATGTTTATAAAAACTTACAAATTAACCCAACTTTTTAAGAAATTACAAAGCTAACTTCCCACCCAGCTCCCCACCCATTCTTTCTAGCAGCATGAACAAGGTCTCATGAGGCTCGATTTTGATCGGAAATTGAAACTTTTGAAAGGATCAACAGATGAGGGAGGTTGATCGAATGGAAGAAGACCAGTGGCTCCGACAAACCAACTGGCTCGATCTCACAAAAATGGAAGTGAACGGATGTTGTTTGGATCTACAATGGATGATGGACACAATGTTTTTAGAAGAAATGCAACTAAGCTTGTCGGAATTGTCTCGGCGTTTGCAGATTTCGGCGGAGTTTTCGACAGGAGCGAGAAGAACAGAGAAGACAATGACACTTGGAATCTCCGTGATGACATCTTGAGTTTCAGATCTGGGATCTCCGTAATGACATCTGGAGTTTCAGATCTGGAATCTGGGAAACGACTCCGACGGCGAGTCTCTCGATCGAGCAATCTCAGTCGCGGCCCGTCTTACTCGACACCAACGTCGACAATTTATTCTGAATAACTAATGAATCGATCTAATTATTGCAGATCAGGAATGAATCTCTGTTTTGATGATCTTTTCAGTTAAATTTGGTGAAATGAAATTAGGGGAAGAATATTTTGAAAATTGCTAACAATTTAGAGTTTAATATAATGACCATTCCTCAAAATTCCAGATACAATTAACAAGGGAAAAGAATGATTCAGCTCAGTTTTCATTTTCCTCTGGATCCAACAAATGAAACCGTATCTAGTTAGGAAAGATTTAGATGGCTCCAACGCTACCCAACGCTTCGACTCCGTCAATTCTTCACGAATCTTGTTCTTCCCACGACGCACCGATGACTGTGGAGGCGGTTGGCTAGTCTGGTGGAGCCGATGTGAGGAAGGGGAGGCCTTGATAGAAGGAGGAATTATCGTCATCCTCGCTGTCATCGACGTCGTCCTCACCGCGAGAGATTTTGACGGTGAATCGGTATTTGGTCCGGATCTATTTTGCGTGTTGACAGAGAGGAGGAGTTGCGATGCGAGTTTGAGGGCGGTGTTGGATGGTGAAGATCAAGTCAACGAGGATGATGGTGCCTCGAGCGAGCGACGAAGTTGTAGACGAGGGACAACTGCGACTGTTGCTTCCCCATTGAAGAAGTGAAAAGAAAAATACAAAATCGGAAGGCTCGATTCTGATCCGAAACTGAATCTGCAGATCTCACCACCAATTCAAGAAAAAAAAATGTTCATCCTAGAAAAAACAAATTAGGGACTTTTTTGTACATTTTTTTTTCTTCATAAATCGAAATCAGATTTTGGTAAAGTGGCGTTGGTGACTCACAAATTGAAATCG
Source organism: Daphne laureola (assembly GCA_038382905.1). NCBI lineage: Eukaryota > Viridiplantae > Streptophyta > Magnoliopsida > Malvales > Thymelaeaceae > Daphne > Daphne laureola. The sequence continues at coordinate 2,979 of JBBYHH010529131.1, forward strand.
AGATCTAAGAAATAAAAGAAGAAGGGATATAGAGTTAAGTGGAAATGAAAATGGAGAGAGAGAGCAAGGAGATGAGTGGAACAAGAGGGAGAGAGAGTAAAATGGTAGAGAAAAAAATGTAAGGATTTGTATGTAAGTTATGTAAAAGTTGAATGACTGTGTTTCTATTAAATATTTAATAATTACAGGGGTATTTTCGTAAAATAGAAAATAAAACGCAAAAACTTAACAGAAAATTTAACATAAGGACTAAAACAGGACAAAAAATTCAGTTTTAGGATTAAAATATGACAAATTCTTAAAACGATACCAAAATAGGACACATGTTAAAGTTAAGAGACCAAAAATTGATTTTACTCAATGTAAAAACAATAGCGGATAACATAAATCGAAGAAGAACAATAAAACAATATCAAGTTATAATGATAAACATACCAATAATAAAATTAAATAATTATATGATTAAATAGTAAATTTTCTTTGGAGAAGAAAGACACCCATATTTACCATTTTTTTAAATTATTCCTAGCTTTAGAGAGAAAGATAATATGGTAAATTAGTAGGTAAAAAATTATCATAAAAGGAAGTATTACATTACTTTTAGGATGTCTAAAGAATAAAGTGTTGCATTACTTTTAGGATAAATGGATTAAAGTTAATAAAGCTAAAAGGTTTATTAACTATTTAGTACTTATTATTTATTTCAATTAATTAAGTAAAAAAAAATCTAGAATTAAGCAAAACTTAATTTGTTAGTATTAAATGTAGAGTTAGAGTCAGTGAGCATTTCTTTCCTTTTTTTCTTTATTTTTTTTTTGTTTCTATACTGCCATTCTTTGATTGCGTTGGAATATGGAACTTTTTAAATGTGCAGATGATTTTTTTTTTTTTTGTAGAAATTTGAAGATATGTATTTTGATTAATGGATTAAATATATGTGAGTTGATAAATTTTAAAAAAATATTATTTTATAAAAAAATAATAAATTTAAAATTATTAAATATATTGAGATCGAAAAAATTTGATTTTTTTTTAAAAAAAAATATTGTTGGTGGAGGATTTCTCTCTTTATTCTGGGATCTTAGGACCCACATTCTTTTCAGAATATTTTTTTGTTCGTCTCCGTCGATATATTTGAAGCATTGATAGACAAAACAACAAAGTAGATTTTCTAAATCACACGTGAATCGCGCAAGTGAGGCGGCAGTAGCCACCAACAACAACACTCACATAATCAAAACAGTGTCGTTCTGATAATAAGACAGATTATTTACTGTTCATTTAAATGTACGTATATTCCCTCCGTCTCAAAATTATTGAAATGTTTTTTTTTTTGGACCGTCCTTAAATTATTGAAATGTTTCCTCTTTTAATAACTTTTTACACATTTATTTACCCTATTACCCATTAATAAAAGAGTAAAGTACATTTTTAGTCTATTAACTATACTGCGTCTTCTATTTCAATCCAGTTTTAAGAATTTGTCATACTGTCATCCTGAAACCATGATTTTTGTCCTGTTTTAGTCCTTATACCTGAAAAATCATTAATTTGAGAGTTAACTTTCTAATTGAACAATAAAATTACTTATATACCCTTATTTAAAATTACAACTTGTTTCATAAACTTGTAATAGATATACATACAAGTCCAAACCTTTTTTTTTTCTCTCTTTCACTCCTTTATTCATTCTTTTAATTTCTTTCATCATCAACAACCTCAACCTTGTGTTCCCTTAAACCAGATCCTACAAATTTGATTTAAAAAATGATGATTAAGAATGAAAATCAAAGAGATATGTTGCTTTTGCTTTAAATCTTATTCCTCCACGCTCCAACTCTACCCTCGCCGTCTACCGCCAATTCCCCGACGAGCTCGACGACCTCCGATCTGAATCAATGACCTCCGATCTTGTTCTTCCCACTTATTTCAATTCTGATTCATTTTTTTTAATGAATTTTGCTTCCATATTTTGTTTGTAAGCAACGATTCAGAAAGAAATTTGAATCCAGATATGAAACTCAAACAACTTACTTTATTGTACCAAATCGACAAATAGAGAGTCAAGCGCGCGTCCAAATCTGAAAACATCGGCCATCCAGAAAGAAATTTGAATCCAGATCTATGTCTTGAAGATGACCCATTGATTTCTTCCTTAAAACTAGTGGCTTTGATGGTCGAGTCCTGGATTTGGCATGGTCGTCTGGAGGAAATCCCAGATGGGTAGACCTGGATTTTGGTAATCGATCCTGCCTTTAATCAATTCCTAAACTCAAGCTCTCCCCTCCTAGCCTCACCACTCATCGCAACCGTCAATCTCAACTGCGGACCAAAATGCAGATGAACCAAACCAATTCTGAGATTTAGTCGCCGGAGACAAGTTGAGAAAAATGAGAGAACGATTAAAGAGAGAAGAAAAAACAATTTGGTAATCCATTAAAGTTAGCTTAGGGTTCCTGAGTTTCTTTCGATTGTGTTGTAAACGAGAAGAGGATGAAGAGGTTGATATGATGATGATGATGAGAAAGAAAAAACTATGGGGACTTATATGCACTACAATTTTATTAAAACATGTAACTACACTATTATTCTAAGGGTGTTTGTGTAAACTTAAAAAAGAATATGAAATACTTAACGGTAGGACTAAAATAGACAAAAAAATTCTGATTTAAGATCAAAATATGACGAATTCTTAAAACGGGATCAAAATAAAACACACACTATAATTAAGGAACTAAAAATGAACTTTACTCCTTAATAAAATAACTTTTAATTACTTTTCTTACTCATTTCTCTTTATAAAATTTCACTTTTTCATTTCCATCAATTTTTATTTTTGAATAAGAGAAATATTTATCAAATTTTATCACATCTACACTCACTTTAATCTCCGTGACAAAACAAAACGTTTCAATATTAAAGGGACGGAGGGAGTATAATACTCGGTATAATTCAAAACGCTCGAAAGAAACGAAGCCACAGCGTAGGAAGAAGCTGATTATAAGTGCACTTAATCGATAGAGTTTCTAAGAGATCTTGATACGAACATTCAGTACGACATAAACAGGCAGAATGTTAAAGAAAGAAAACACAAATAAGCAACACAATCACACGATAGCAGCAGAGAATGAAATGCTGACAGGACGAAAAGCTACTGGAGAAAGTTTACTGCTCCTCTGGCTCAGCAGGTCCTGGAACAGGCATGAATATGAAAAATCAGATAACTTGAAGCAACAAGATGAAGCAGAACTACTGAATGGCTCAGAGCAGTGAGTTGGAAAGAAGAGCTCACATATTTTGTTGAAGGCAACAATATCGCAACTCTGAACATATTCATTAATCGGTTCAACTGTCAGATATTCTTCAATTAGATTGTCGACTGAGACCAAGTCATCCACTATCGATAGCATGATCTGCAATTTCTTGATACCGTATCCAACAGGGACAAGTTTTGCTGTAAAAAGTAATGTCATTAGAATAAGAACATACAACATAGCAAAAGACGAACGAAGTAGAAACATCACAACTCCTAGACTGAGGTTCGATACTAGTTTTCCAATGTACTCAAATAAGGTACATGCACTTACATGCCCCCCAGAAGAGACCCTCCATTTGAATACTCCGTACAGCTTCCTCCAGCTTCTTCATGTCTGTCTCATCATCCCATGGCTTCACATCCATCAAAACTGATGACTTTCCAGCTGGATTTTGCAAAAGAACAACATAAGCAGTCAAGCACACTATGATAGTCAAGCAAGAGGCACTCCACCATTGAGCAGATATGAAAGTGCATCTAATTAGAAATTCTAAAACTCGAGAAATCAGCCATTATGCTTCAATCAATTTGGAACCAGAAGTGAAATCATTATTCAAACTTGAGTTAGGGTTTGGGCTTACATTCTTTCTTTTTGGAAGAAGTTTTGACAGCTGCAGCACGCTCTTCTGCAGCCTTTTTCTCCTCCTCAGTCTCTTCACCAAATAAATCCACATCATCATCGTCGTCGTCATCCTCAGCAGCTGCAGCAGCTTGTAACACCAACAAGATTGAAGGAATCCAGGAAATCAATAACACCAAACCGCAGAGAAATTGAAAAATTCAACAAGAAGGCAATGTTGGAGGCCTTATGACCACCTTAGAGTCCTCCACAGGTGGTGTTGCAACAGCCTCTCCTGTGATAGGAGCAGATCCCTCAACAATCACACCACTGCCTTCCCCGGTAACACCGCTGTAAGGACAACAGAATAATGAGATCTGAATCCCAGGATTAAGTAACAGATGAGATGGCAGATTGTACTGAATATAAAAGTTATATATAGACTCACGAAATCCTCAGTAGTGCATCGATATGTTTGTACCACCGGGATACATTCACATATTCAGCAGGAGACTTAGCAATAGCAGAAAAGATTGTGATATCATCCTTTGAAGCTTGGTATCTAACAATCAAATACGTTAGCAATACTCCAGATGTTGTTAATGTGTTAATCCACAAGAAAGTCAAACACCCTTAACAAGATGCAACAATTACCCAGTGATATAGCTGCGAGTAAGCAGATAGTCATCAAGCTTCTTCAGGCCAGCAGCAGAGGTGAGATCGTAGAATGCAACCGCCATAGTTGCAAAGCTTTCTTTACTGGTTCTGGAATTAGTAAAAGCTCGGATCTATAAGTGCCAAAACAACTTCAACAAAAAGAAGCTAATTTACCCAGAACGAATTTACTATTGGAGAAGAAAATTGATCCAAATGTGCAGAAAACGAATTCATGGCTCTCAGCAAAACATTAAACATAAAATTGAGCAAAACTCTCAGCAATGGCAATGCACAACTATTGAGCTAAAATTCATTCTTAGCAACAACCCAAGAACTATTACGAAGCGAAACTTCGTAGGAGCCAAAGACAGAAACGAAACGATGAATAGCATAACAATTGAGCCAAAGAGAGGACCTGGTCTTGAAGCTGCTGCTGCTCACAGTTCAGTTCGTAAATCCACGAGACGGAAATTGAGTAAACCCCTAGCCGGTGATTTTTATAACTGATGAATAGCACCGGAAACACCCTCAACTTATCTAAATGGGCCGATTAAGCCCTCATAGTCATATCGCAGTGGTTCATTGTTCGAGGACTTTATTGTAGTTAGCCACAGTAGTTATTGGTTTCGGCCCATTTAGATTGGGCCTTTTCTTTCAAAAATGGGCTTTCTAGTCTCCAACTCTTCCAAGTGTTGTGGTGTCATTTAATGTTGCATCTAGCATAACAATTGGTAAAGTAGATTACTTTTAAAAAGCATTTATAGCTTTACATAGGTCTCATATCCTCAATTTAACACTCTTACCATTCTCCTTATTTAACACACTTACCATTCTATCATCAATTTTTTATTTACTCTTTTTTTTTTTTTTATATTATATATATAAGGTTTTATTTACTCTTTAATCTCAATGTTAAAACAAAGTAATTAAATACGGAGAATATTATGGATAATTATTTTGGACACCCTCTCAATTAAAATCTGGCATGTAATCACTTTTGTAGACCTATTTGATTTTGGATCTATCAAAATATATACATGACAAGTGTTTAATGAGAGAGTATCAAAAGTGATTGTCAATAACATTTTCAATAAAATGCACTTGGTACAGATGAGTAAATAACAAGGCTCATGATAAACTGCGCACGTCATAGACGTGCAACAAGCGTTTATATTGTTTACAAGTCTTCTGTTCGCTAAATATGATCAACGTGAAGACTGGATTTGATCAACATCTCTTTGTGTGAACAACATTGGCAGATCAACATGACAAACTACTGATCAACATTGGACATAAACAGATCAACGTAACAAGTCTATTGATTGACATTAAAAAGCAGATCAATATGACAACATTAATGATCAACATTAGACAAAAGCATATCAACATTGGACATAAGAGGATCAATATGATAAGATTAGTAATCAACATTGGAAATGTGTGGATCAACATGATTTAAATTAATGATCAATATTTTACAGAAGCAGATCAACATGATAAGACTATTGATCAACAATGAAAAGAAATAAATCAACATGACAAGACTACTGATCAATATTGGACATAAGCAAATCAACATGACAAAACTAGTGACTAACGCTGGAAATAAGTAGATTAACATAACTAGACTACTGATCAACATTGGATAGAAGGATATCAATATTAAAAAGAAGGAGATCAACATGACAAGACTAATGATTAACATTGGAAATGTGCAAATCAACATGACTAGGCGAGTGATCAATATTAGAAAGAAGGAGAAATATGAGAAGACTACTGGTCAACATTGGAAAAAAGTATATCAACATGACTATCTACTACGATATCATTGTTTTATCCATCTTTTTTAGGTTAGAAAAATATCAATTTTACGTCGTTTGTGATTTTGGTGGTTCCGGAGTTTTGTTGCAGCCAAATTTTCATGATGGTTTTGTTACTAAGTTAAGCTGGCTTCTGGAAGCATATATGAAATCCCGACTGCAGAATCGCGACAGAAAATTCTGTCGGAATGGACAGTGACATGTTAAGAAAAATTAAGACGAAAAGCTTGAACAGAAGTGCAGTGACATGTGATATAAATAAAAAGAACTCTTAGAGCATCTCCAACAACTTTTTCATTTTCTTGATATGCTCACTTTCGAAGAGTTTTAAGCAAATTTTTTGTCCAACAACGTCCCCATCTCATTCTCCAAAATGGGGAAGGAGATAAAAAAATGAGGAGTCTTCCCCAAATTTAGAGCATTCTCCAAATTTTGGAGAGTCTCCCCAAATCTACTTTTTCTAACTTCTCTCATCTCTACTCTTCCTAAACTAATTGTTATTAACTTAAACATCTCTCATTCTCCTCTCTCTCATCTCTTCAAATAATTTATTAATTATTAATCAAAGATATAGAATATTTTATTATTGTAATAAATACATGATTTTTTAAAATGAAAAAACTGTTAGAGTTTAAGCAATTTCTTTTTGGAGATTATGACTTTTACGTCTCTATTTTAAAGAAATTTTTAGGGAAGTTATTGAAGATACCCTTATGTGTATAAACTGCACATAAAAGCAGTTACAATTAATCTTAAAAAGATACCGTTGATAGTTTTTCAAAACATTAACATCTATTTAAAAAATGTTATTGCCAAATTCAGAAATGCTCTAATTTGCATCGAAAAGATAACTGGTATTTTACCTAGGCTCAGGAAGTCGTTCCTCCGATCAGCCCAACTCATTGTTTAACCAGAGAGTGTCTCAGGACTCTTGTTTCCTTTGCCATCAATGTGGCAATTGACGTAAGAATTCCGACCGTCTTTTGAGTACAGACATGGTCTGCTGTACTTCAAGGGACGCTTGTATGTACCGGAATACCTGACACTTAGAGAGGATATTCTGAAAGAAGCACATTCTTGCTCACTGAGTATTCACCCAAGGGGCGAGAAAATGTACCATGACCTGGGCACACAGTATTGCTGGCCCAGCATGCGCAGGCATATTGCTGCATACGTAGCAAAGTGCGCCACTTGCCAAAGGGTAAAGGTAGAACACCAGAAACCTGCAAAATGGGTTTTGGTGGGCAAAATTATCATTTTGGAAAATTGGGGCAGTAGGGGCTGACCGACAGTATGGTAGTAGGGGCTGATCTAGTAGGGGTTGAAGAGTAGGGGCCGCAGTAGGGGTCAAAGAGTAGGGGTTGGGGCAGTAGGGGCTGATCGTCAGGCCGGGTGAGGCTGTAGGGGTCCTTTCCTAGAGGAATACTGGAGGATGTGCTAGTGAAGATTGGGGATCTATATTTTCCAGTGGACTTTGTTATCATGGATATGGAGGAAGATGCCCGGATGCCAATTATTCTTGGAAGGCCGTTCTTAGCAACAGCCCGGACTCTTATTGATGTAGAAAAAGGAACTCTCACATTGAGAGCAAATGATCAAGAATTGGCTTTCAACCTCTC
>JBBYHH010529242.1:0-10949 GCA_038382905.1 Daphne laureola
TTTATGAACATATTCCAATACATGTCATTAATTTGTCCCGGTAATTACATAATTTACCATTCCGGCCAAATTACATCAGGATTTCACCAAGTATCCGAGGTGGGTGTAACACTTTCTCTCCTCCTCATTGTATTCCTTCTGCCTCTGCTCATCTTCCTTCCGCCCCCACTCATTTTCCTCCTGCTCTTCCCTACGCCTGACTTCCCTTTCTTCTCGCTCTGTATCCCACTTCATTTACTTAAATTTTAGCCTTTTTTCCTCAATGGTTACAAGAGCAACAGCCTTGGCGGATGCACTTTCTTGAATTTTTTGTGCTAAGAGGTTGCATGCTTGTGTTGGAGTTTTGTTTCCATAAAGGCTTGGTAGATTATTCCTATGATCCTTTTTTGCCTTCTTTGCAGCGCTGTAGTCCAATTTAACTTTACACTTACTGTCGGCTGCCAGCATTAGGGATGCGTCTAAATCACTGGGGAAAACGTCATCATCCTTAGGTTCATGGCCTGTCATTGCCTTCTTGTACTGAGATGATGGGTTGATGAAGAACTCTTCATTGATGCAGATAAGGTCATGGGCAATGATAGTAACCTCATTTGCATTTGGTGCAATATCACGAGGCCCCGAACTATTTTCAATTCCAATTGGTGCATCATCATCGATAAAGTTAGGAACCTCTTATGCACTGAACCTAGTGGTACATGAGAATTAGATGAGCATCAGGTCCAAAGGCATGTTATTGATATAAAAAAAACATCAATCAAATTATATCTGAAATCATACCTAAGGATTTCATTGAGGTCAACTCCTGAATTAATGTTGCCACTATCAAAAGTTGCAGCAGGACTGACATTGAGTCATCCCCCAAACAGAGCATGTATTCGCTCATATTGGGGACACATCATGTCCAACTTTTCCTGGACTGTATGGATATTCCACTTCTTGTCTGCTTTAGTTACGCCAAAGCCAGTTGTACTGCTTTTATCACGGGCAACTTTATACTTGTTCAAGTAAGTACGCCAGCGATCGGCCATGGATTTTGCGTCTAGGTTATACTTACCTTTGAATCTATTGTTGATGAGGGTGACCAATTCCTTCCAAGCTTCAACTTTGCGAGGAGGTGGCACTCCTACCTCCGCCTTGCCAGAGGGCCCCATATCTTGACCTTATTCTGCGGATCCTCAAGGAAGTTAAGAATCATTGCATACTGCTCGCCATTGAATTTTGAGTTTTGTTGGGTGGACATGGCGTGATTCAACTTGCAGAGAACAAGTTAAGAACAACGTTATAACTGGTAAACAAATTAAAAAATTACATCAATGACATAGTCACAAAATCAGCATTGACACGGGATAGTGATGCATAGCATTGACACAACAAACAAATCTCATCCCAACATCATTTTGATGGCATGAACTTATTACAGAATTTTAGTGACACAGACTACTTCCTAATTTTGTACTCTATCAGGACGATCCCTATGTGCACCTTAAGTTCTAAAAACAAATATTTGAACCTGGTCTAAAAACTTGGAATCAAGCACATTTTGAGTTTATTGAGTCGGAGGCAACCAAGCACACAAGCTATAAGAATTTAATCAAGAAATCATGTGAAGGTGGACATTACTCACTTGTTACTACAAACGGATAAAACTGACAGATGCTTTAATGTTGTTATTCCCTCCCAGTGAATGGATTCATCAGATAAACCATTTGCATTCAGCAATAGTGTCTACAGAATAGAATTTCCATATATCACACTTAAAATATTGAAGTACAAAACAAAAAAGTCATTCTTCATGATCCAATAAGAAATTAAAACCAAAGGGCCACCTGTATGGAGTTTAAGCATGAAATCTTCACAGGAACGTCATCAATAAAATTGTCGTTAAGATCCAAGACTCTAGCAGAGCTTCCACAATCCCAGACTTCCTCAGGTATGGCCTTACAGAGTCAGAACAGCAGTTATACATGTGAGATTCTAGTCAATATTAGTCAGCATGACATTTTTTACAAGTACATTTGATATAGGTGATGCTATGTTACCTTCAAGTTGTTTTCAGATAACGCTACAACTCCAGTTATCTTCCATCTCCCCAGACAACTCCTACAATCTTCAAATTTCATCTTTCCATTAGTCTTTACTGAGTCATTGTTGCTCGTTCTTGATATATAACGTGGCTGAGCTTCTTTTAGAATAGGGCCTCTCTATAAAATGAATCAAAGCATCAGGTCACATCCCAAATTTTCTCTTATTGTCTACTTAGCTTCTAAAATTCTACCCAAAGCATAGCCTCAAAAGAACTCACCCAGAAAAAGAACAAAGGTCTATGTAAATTTATCATTTATACGGTGATAAAGAACTCATTTGCATGAACAAAATGCAATACCAAAGTTTATGCTATTTCAGATTCATTTATAACCTCCATTACTTTAGTATTGACGTGTTGGTGAACAACCTTTTCTGATCTTATGATTTCATCATCCAATTGGGCATCATTGAGCAATATTCTGGGATGTCATTTAAGCCAATTCTCAGTTCAACGCAACTTCCGCAGATTTAGTTTGAATTTCTATCCAGCTAGAAAATAAGATCAAATTTCCAGTAAAGTTTCTTGAAATTTTCTTGTGCAACGAGACAACATAACCAAAGAAGAATAGTAAGAATACAAAGGAGAACTTTCTTTACTTCTTGTTTTTCAACAAACACCGAGATGCAACAAAAGAAAAAAAAATCTCCTACGAACTTTGAGTTTTAACTCATCCCACGAAAGAACCGAAAACAGAAGAATCAAACAGAACAATTACCCCTTGGTGCAAACCCTGAGACGCCACGAGCATGACCTTAGCTCCACTCGTCAGCTCCGATTCCTTGACAGACATGGCGTCCACCAACATTTTCCCTTTTCGCACCGAACAAACAACATTAACCAGAATACTCCCGTGGGACTCTACTAATTGGAAATAGAAAGCTGAAATTAAGAAAGACCTTTGAAAATGAGTTTCTGTCCTCGTGGGAGGACATTGGTGAGAGGTTGAAGAAGATTCTTTAGATCCTTAATCGTTGAGTCTACAGATATCGATAACGGAATCGATCTTCCCCCGAACTTCACCATAATTGCAATTTGGTCTCCGCTGGCGCTTCCGCCTTCTTTGCTCATCTTCGCCGATCGATCTGTTGCAGAGTAAGATAACCGAAAAGGTTTCTTGTTTCAAATTGTGAGAGTTTCTTTCTGTTCGTGAACTCTATTTTATTAGTTAAAAAACACAAACAGAGCCATAAAACTTGTCAAGTTGATACGTATAGTCCCTAAACTAATTAAAAGATCAAATCAATCACTGGACGTTTTAAAACATACCAAATGAACCACTGGATTTGACAAGGATTTTAATGCTTGCGGAATAAATTGGCAAATTCATTCATAGTAATAATATTTGTTTGCTTGTTTGCAAATGCCTAAGGCTAATGCCAATTGAAATGCAATTGAAGATTCGATCAACCTAAAAGAAATGTAAGTACATAGCATCTCCGTTCGTTTCCCAACATGAATTTAATTACGGCAACATGAATTTAATTACTCACACTTCGTAAAAGGTGTAGATTGTAAAACTTATAATAATATGATAAGATTGTAGCATTAAACAAAAAGACGTCATGAAATAGTCTAATTTCATAAAATAAATGAGAAAATAATGATTATGTGTTAAAAGGCAATTTTAGGTTTAAACTATTTCACAGTTTACATATTACTCACCCCGTCCAAAAAAAAATGTTACATTTCTCTGAGTATGGAAATTAATACTTCATTAAAAGAGAAATAGTTTTCCAAAATTACCCTTAATGATGTTAAAAAAAAAAAACACGGAACAAAAGAACGACTAACCTTGAGAATACAAAGAGATGAGCAAAATTAGCGCAGGCTTTAGTTTCTGAGCAAAAATTACCGCCGATTTAAAACGAATAAATCATCACGCTATCTATCAAGCATACAAGGAATTGGAGGAGGCGTTTTGAAACAGGAGGTCAATAGACTTGGTCAGAGTTTGTTAGTCGGTGAAGACAACCGGAGCTCTGTTCCTGGTTTTACGTTTGGTTCTTGAACTTCACTCATGTTTGCTTATCTCTTGTGCATTGGAAGTGTCTTGTGCAGCAAAATCAACAATACCTTTTGTCTGCTATCAGTAGTTAGCTTTGTTTTACACGATAATTTGTTCATGTGCATGTTCCGTTGCAAAATCAACTATGCCGTTTTAATTTGATGCCTCTACAAATATTTACTTATCTCTACTCTCTATTTTGCAGGGCTGTTTTGTTTGCCCTTTTGCTCATCATATGTGCGTTTATGTTGGGAAAAAGTACCATTTTACCATTAACGTTTGGGTATAGGTACTATTTTACTACTCCTTTTGTTTGCGGTCATTTTATCATTATTTTATGTATTCTGGTTACATTTTATCAGTTCTTTTGTTTATTGGTACCGTCTTATCATTTGACTGAGTGACGGCGAGAATCTAGTGAAATATTCCGTGACGGAATGCTGACGTGACAAGTGAATGCTTAGATGGTTCTGTTAGGTGGATTTTTTTAAAACCTAGGGGCTTAAGTAAAACAAAGGGAAAATATGAGGGAAAAGGACTAAGATAATAATTTTACCAAAAATATTCAAAGAAAGACAGCAGCCTTTCTTCTTGGTGATTTCAACGGAGTTTGTTGCAGGCGGCGATGCAAAATCGGCGGCGGTTTGGACTCCCAGTGGTGAGCCGGTGGCAGTAGGGTGGTTTCCAGTGGTTGTTAGCGGTGAGAGGACTGCAAAGAAGAAATTCCAATCTTCCCCACACAGACTCCGGCGACCACCCAATGGAATCGAAGCCGTCCACAACCGGAGTCGTCAGAGAGTCAGCGACAGCCAAGAATATCGCTCCGTCCGCCGGCGAGCATGGCACCATCCGAGGCTAGTTGAGACAGAGGAGAGGTGGCCAACGGAGAGCCTCGTTGCCAGTTGCTATCGTTCAACTTGAAAAAGACACTTAGGTCCTAAAGTTTTATAAAATATGCAATTGTATCCCAAATTCTAAAATAGAATGTATAAGTGGTCTGGGTCATCAGCAAACACCTCGTCAGCTCACAAAAAATTGTCCACGTCAGCATGAATAGGTGCCAACGTGGAGATTTTAACGGCGAGGGTCAAACGTGTACCACAAACTATAATGGTAATGGTATTCATGTACCACCAAACCAAAAGAGTGACAAAATGGTACATTTACCCAAACATTAATGGTAAAATGATACATTTTCCGGTTTATATTTGACTTGCTTTCAATCAAAATTACCATTTGTTTTTGTTAATAAACCAATAAAAAATTCCTTTGTTTTGCATGGTTGTTTCGTTTCCCCATTTTTCGTTTTTGCCTGGCAATTCTCCTTTGTTTGTTTGTTACCTAGCTCTGTTTTGTTTGTTTGTATGGGTTTACACGTGCTTCTTGTTGTTGGTGGCAGTACTTCAATAGGGACCATCACGCTGTTGAGTCTCTGCCTTCTGGTCTTAACCATATTAAGCTTCATCTCCATGTTCTAGTGGGTTAGCCTGCACAATTTAATAGAATCTGTAGACCACGCCGGAGTTTTGCCCGGCGGTGGATCCTCCGATGGTTAATTCAGTAAAATGTGTAAAAAAAATGTGTCAGATTTTGGGCAGAGTGAATAGTTACCTTAAATGATGGAATGAGGTAGACTTATGTAGTCTTGTCTAATAGAGTGACACATCTGTAATACTTTGACAGGAAAGAGGTGGTTGGTGTCACAGGACATGTGGCAAATATATCCTGGATCCAAGCCATCAGGTAGTAATGCGCTGAGGGCATGATCTCGGTTTGCGGGCGTATGGGTTCAGGTATGGTGCGTTCAGCTGTTCTTAATGGGCATCATTTCTTGGGTTGCTGATTCAAGCGTCTTTGTGGGCTTTTTGGATTTATAGGTCCATTTTGGGCCTTGAGACTTGGTTTGGGCCTATTGGCCATCAGTTGTGACTATCTTAAGTGGATAGCCATCAGAATTATGACTATTGGGGTATAAAATGTAGCACAACTTTGAAATTTAGATCAGTGACACCATCAAAATTTTGAGATAGGTTACTGCAACACCTTCAAATTTAGGGAATTTACCAACTGTAGACAAATGCAGAACACGATAGGGGGAGAAAGAAAATCTTAAAACTGCAACAGCCTAGCAACAGAGTCAAAACAAGATTGAGGAAGTGAAGAAGAAATAAAAAAAATGACAAATACAAGAATGAGTAGCAAGAATAGATAATTAATCGAGCAATTCGATGGAAACGTACCTACTGCTGGAAGTTTGTGTTCAAGGACGTCGTCGACCAACGCTGATCAACCTCACCAGTCAACGTCTAGCAATCCACAACGTACGAGCAACACCGGGCAACTCTAATTAACTCTGTTGAACAATGGATTTTGATTTGGGATTTAGGGTTCATCTTTAATTTTACCTTGGGAATGAGAGATTTGGGAATGATGGTTTGAACTTTGAACAACTTTTTAACTTTGCAGGAAGAACTCGGGCCCTTCTACGGTACCAACCTTTTGAGGTACCGATTGGTACCTACAAAACAGGAAAAGGTACTAAATTACCCTGAACGTTTGGGTGCTAGATCAATTTTACCACTCTTCTCAAAACATGATTTTGTTTTACCACTGCCGTCATTGTTTTCGGTACACATTTGCCATTGGACGTTAAACGCTCCACGCTGGCACTCTATAATGCTGAGTTGTTCAATTTTTTGTTGAGTTGGCGAGGCTGAGGATGCTGATCGGGAAATTGCATACACGTCAACATACCTTTATACCGTCGTGAGTTCTTAGCAGAGGTGAGGTTTTTTTTTTTTTTTTTTTCAACTTAGAAAAGAGCAGAGCAGAGGTTCCCAACCGTCTCTTCCCCAAACCCAGAATTCAAACGTCTCTTTCGCATTTGTTGTGCAATGTTGGTCGCACAATGTCACCGGAGCCTGAATCAAGCCGGAGAGCGCAACGGAAGTAAGTATCCTATATACTCTGAAGCTAGGGTTTAATGTCGTTTGGAAAAAGTCATGTTATGTTTGTTCTCCCTTCCAATTGTCTTCATATTTCTTCAAATCTGTATGAATTCGGCCATCGGTTTATATCTTTGATCGTTTTTTTTTATAGGTTGCGTCCATTAAGTTTTCTCTTATAGGGTTGCGGTAGTCTGACGAAATGTACCTGGTTTTCCTTCATTTTTCTTCATATCTATATGAATTAAGTAGTGTTTGTTATATGTAGCTGCAAAAATGTAGTAATGTAGTTCGTTTAATGTTTTTGTTTCATATTCATGTAATGTATTTACTTTGGTTGTTGAATTCTAGAAATTCAACAGTGTTTGTTCATGTTTGAGTTCATTGAAGCTTTTTGTTTGGTTTACTTGCTTGAAAAGATACCTTTTATATTGTAGTCATCCTTATATTTGAACTCTTTAATTTGATCAATATTTTTGTTGGCTTTGTGCAGAAAATGTGGTACTGATTTTGTGTACAACATATATCATGGTAGAAGATTTCTAGACTGTCCATATAGGTATGAAGGTGGGATGCTGACAGTGTACAAGGGCAAGGACTATTTCTATGAATGGGGTTCGTTTATTTAGTTAATCAGAAAGATATGCATTCTACACATCTCTAAGGTGTACTATCAAAGGGGTAAAGGGAAGATAGGAAGTGCTAATGATCTTTAGTTAGTATGATATTCAAACAGTGTTTGGGGAGCTGTTCGTCTTCTCTTTTAGTCAAAAGAGATCACTTTGTATTGTGAGATGGGTGATGGAGCATCTATATATGACCCTGTTTCTGGTGATGTTGCTGGTAGTGATTTAGAACTTGGAGTTGTAACAAGGATGGACAAAGGTAAATGGAAGATATGAACTGATGATGATGTTGAAGATGATACAGAGGATACTGATGAAGAGGCACTGCATAGTGAGAAGGTAGAGGATAGTGAGAGTGAGGAGGCAAAGCATAGTGAGAGTGAAGGTGAGGGAAACGATGGAAATGATGGTGATGATAGTGAGAGTGTTGATGTAGATTATAAGGGAAATGATGGTGAGGAGGAGGATGAGCCTATGACAGAACTGGAGGATGAGGAAGGTGAGGATAGAGTGGTTCATGCTAGATATGAGTCAGACTATGTAAGGTCTGATGAGGAAGTTGATCCCATAGAGGATTTGGTTCAAACTGAAGAGGGTATTAAATCTTCCATCAGATTTAAGGTTCAAATACCCAAAATATGTTAAAAGAGCTTCAGATGATTTCCAAGTTGGGATGAGGTTCAGTAACAAGGCTAAAATTAAGGAGTTGGCAACTATTTATGCAGTAAAAAAGCACAGGGATATCCACTTAACAAAAAGTGACAAAGAAAGGGTAGAGATCAAATGTCTTGAAGGCTGTCCATTCCGAGTGTGGACCTCTTGGAGTAAGAAGTTGTTATGTTGGCAGACGAAGGTGTTTCAGCAAGAGCACACTTGTAGCAAGATGATTAAACTCAGGTTAGCTACTGCAAAGTGGTTGGCCGAAAAGTACTTTTCTGATCTAAGAGAGAAGCCAAACATGAGAAGGTGAGAGTTGAAGGAAAATGTGAAGAAAGGTTCACAATTAGAGATCACAAAGACACTAGCAAAGAGGGTGAAAAGAGAGTTTAGGAAAAAGGGTGAAGGGACTATTCCATATGAATATTGACAAGCTAAGTTTTTACGCTATGGGTGTGTTGTCATCAAGAGTGAAGCACAGACAAACACTAGACCAGGCAAATACATTTATAAACACCTCATTTAACCCTAACTTATATCATATCGTAGTATTGTGGCTCTTAAATGAGGGATCGAACCCAAGAGAATCAAACGTTTAGGATTAATAGTAAACTACTTATGCATGAGAGTGCATGAATGTAGCATGGATAGTGATGAGAGGCAGAATCATGGATGAATGATGAGTTATGCAAGAAAAGATATGTAAATTGTAGGGTGATGGATCATGGAGGGGAAAAGCGGCGTTATCTATGGATTGGCAGTCCTGAGCTCTCATGATACTATTGTGCGTCCTCAACAACATGCATGTGCAACTATAGTTGTATTCTAGAAGTATGGATTATCTTTAATACCACTTGCCAAAAACCGATGTCATCTTTGACTCCCAGTGATCGTTCGGATCCCAAGGATCGGATTCTATGACACTACCCTAGATACACTATCATATTGTAAACTACCACATGTTCTCACGAGACATCAGAATCTAACCAACTTACTCTTATAATTATTCTAAGCGAGGAAGCATGCGATAAATCCCTAATTACGACTTAGTGAGGTGAGTTATTATTTTCGTCCCGCTCCCCTCTCGGGCACTGCGGTCCACCGCTCGTAAGAGAGGATTCACCTCCTGGCCACTCTCGTGATCCAGGGGTGATCTCCCTGAGGTATTATAGTACCTAACTATTCACCAATAGACACTTACTCAGGTCATCTCGGACTCCGAACAAGGCTACCAATCAGTCCTGCGGCTAATTCGATCAAGGCCCTCTCGGACTCCCGATCGAACTCCAAAGTCACATGCAAATGCTTGTGATCAGCAAGCATGCATGATAACTATAACAAATGTGCAAAGCCTGAAATCTACTTAAATAGACATGGAGAGAAATAACTGCAACCTAAGCATGATACTACTAAGACAAGTCATATCATACTATACTACTTGCTACAATATAGACATGCTAGCAAATAATAGCACTTAAAGAAATAACTAGAGAGTAAGGGTTAGAATTCACCCGAAAGACACTTCTCCATAGAATCAGCCCTTCAGCCGTTCTGAAAGAGGGCTGAAATGCTAAAAAGCCCTAAGCTCAAGAATCTTAATTTAAACTCTAAGGTTTAAGCTCTAAGGAGAGTTACCTTACAAAATTCATAAACTTTTACAAATGAAGAGTAGAAGCCTATTTATACTAAAAGCTACTACCTAAACTACCATTGACCTAAATTTACATATAACTAGGTAGGAAGGGGTAGAATAGGTAATACAGGGTTGGTTTTAACGGATAAACATTTACAATTTCATACATTCCTGTGGGTGCAGAAGCCATTTGCATATGGCACTAGTACGTGTGCCCTTAATGTTACACCCACCTCGGGCACTTGGTACATTTTTAATGTATTTTGGCCGGGATTTGGATTTGTATATTTACCGGGATAAATTATGATATGTATTGAACATCTTTATGAATGAATTCTATATCTCGAGGATTTATTTGGAGCCTATTCTGAGTAATTTTGGTAAATTATATTATTTTATAAGTCTGAGGCTATTTTGCCAAAAATTAGTTCAGAGGGCAAAATGGTCATTTCAGAAAAATTGACTGGTACACTATCCAAGCATGCGCCTCAGCAGGCCTTGCCAAGCTACCCAGGGATGCGCCTGCGCAAGCATCGCAGAACAGCTATCGCGCATGTACACTATCCAAGCATGCGCCTCAGCAGGGCTCGCCAAGCTGCGCAGGCGTGCGCCTGCGCGGGCATCGCATAACAGCTATCGCGTATGCGTGCGCAGGCAGCACCATCATCACAGGACAGCTACGCAAGCGTAGGCAGCCCCATCAAGGGGTGCGCATGAAACCCCTCGCGGACGAGTCAAGGCGACTGCACCCCCTTCACCCGCGATCCCGCCTCGGGACAGGCGAGCCACGTCTCCGCCTCCTACCGCACATAACTCCCACGTTCTCCCCTACTCCCACGTTCCAAACTGGCATGTCACCCACGTTCCCTACAACATAGATACGTGACCTGGGAATCATGGAGGCAGTTCCATATATAAGAGGGTTCATCTGAGAGCAAAGGTACGATATTCTCTCTAACTGCACACATTTAGGCCTTGAGCTCTTGAACTGACTTGA
>JBBYHH010529463.1:0-10946 GCA_038382905.1 Daphne laureola
GAAGGCCCTTGCGGCGAGGTCAGGCGACTCTCCCACTCACGGCCGTGAAGTAGCCCGAAGACAACCACCCGCTCGGCCCCGCATCGCACCGCCTCCGATTGCACCCTTAAGTCATCCACACAATGATCGTGCACAATCAGCAAGTCTGCCAACATCCCGACGTCAGTCCGATGTCTCTTCTCGTCCACCATCTCTTTTGTCTCGCCATAATCCAACCGGAAAGACATAGTCGATCCATTTTTAATCCCGATCCAGTTCTCCCTAAATAGAATCTTGTCTCTCACGCAACTCTTCCAACAACCACAACTCCATGACGAATCAATCGAGACTACACCAAATGGGATGAGCGTCGTGGATGACCGAACCTGGTATCAATGGAGGAGGAAGTAACCAAGCACAACACCGCCGTCCCCTGACCCCGAAACCTTCTGCTTTTAGGACACTTCTTAACATAACATTACTTCCTTTTTGTATACTACCTCTTTACATATGCATTTATAGTGGTAAAAGGAAATAAAATAATCCAGATAATACAATAAAAAGAAATTATATTACACTTAAGAAGTGGTCTAGGAGCATCGCAAAGTTTTTATCTAATGACTTAAAGGCCTGTTCATATAAAATTAAAAAAATGAAAAGAAACAAAAAAAGTGGATGTAAAATTGGCTCTAGCTTCTCTAGTACTGATACCTTCCTGTATGTTAAGAAGAAAATAAATACATTGGTTACTGGAAAATGAGCTCAGATCAGAATTAATTTATTTTTTGACATACACATATGGCAACTTTTGATGCCACATAAAACTACCAGTATTGGAGAGAACTTTCAAAATTGAACATCACAAATTTTTTTGCATTTTTGCCTTGGAAATTAAAGGCTTTTAATGCTAGAAATGGTTGGTGGGCTTTGTAACTACTTACTGCAGGGGAAACGAAACAACTGTCGGTTCGCACAGGCGGCCACCAGAGTCTCTCGTGACACATGATTTTTCCCATGGAAAAAAGAAAAGGTAAAGTTGGAAGGTAATTATGGTATGGATGGTCATGAAAGAGAAAATACCTTCACTCCCTCTCTCTGTCTTTGCTTCTGTACTGTGACAGATCTTCGCAAAGAAACAAAGAAAAGCCCAAAAACCCAGCTAACAATATCCTTTCTTCTCTTGTTTAATTGTTGTTGGAGTACCCATTTCTCATTCACATTCCATTGCTTGGGGCCATGACTGAGAGAAAGGACAAAGCTCTCCCTTCCTAATCCAATACCAGCCTACAAATTCCATTCAAGTTTGTATTTTTCTGGTTTTCCTGTTGAACCCGTGAAGGAAATGGCTAGTGGTTTTACTTTGGCCCTCCTCCACTTAAAGCAGTGAGCTTTCTTTCCGCAGAAAATGAGGGAAAGTCCCAGAATTTAAGTAATTTTGAACACACCACCAGGAGATTCAACCTTAAATCTCCTTTTCTTCAGTAGCTGTGTAGCAACATTTGAAGCGGGGATGAGGAAGCATGGATGGGAACTTCCTTATCATCCACTACAGGTACTTGTTTTCTTCTTCTTTCTGGCATGGAATCTTAAGTGGGTTTTTACATTTGTGATTTTTTTTTAAAACTTCAAGGTGGTGGCTGTCGCTGTGTTTCTGGCTCTGGGGTTTGCTTTCTATGTCTTCTTTGCTCCGTTTCTTGGAAGGAAGATGTTTCAGTACATTGTAATGGGAATCTACACTCCACTGGTACGCCTTTTATTCTCCTTTTTTCAGTAAGCTCATGTTGAGCTGATTAACCAAGATCTGTGCTTTTTCTGGTTCTAACTATGCCAGATTCATGTATTTCTTAGCCTACTTTTCCTTCTCTGTGCTTATGTAGTTGGTCATTTTTCATCTTTGTTTTTTTATGGTTTTTATTTGAACTGGTCACGGTAATCTCCATCAGTTAGATGCCAATGGCTGCCTGTCCTTTTCAAGTCAGGAGTTATAAGACCACTGTTTTTGTGGTAATACTGTATGCCCGGTGCTTTAATTGGTTACACAAGGGAACTGGATTGAACCACTTTGCGCCATTCAGTTGTTGGATGGTTATCGGTTAGGGACCTCAGAAGAAGAAATTCTGTTGCTAAAACCAAGGCCCTTATTCCCCCTTTTGACTTCAGCTGAGAGAAGTATCTAACACAAGATGAGGATTAACAGTCATTGTGTACAATTATAAACTGTTGGCTCTTTCATGTACCAAAGGTGCTCAAGGTAGTAGTTCATGTTGGAGTAGCTGTATCTGCCCTGGATAATAAGATCAAAGGAAATCCAATGTCGATACTTGCGGACCTGCATATTGGGAGGATCATTGTAGCTTTCATACAGGACAATTAGTTGGGTGATATGCTCTTGGTAGGCAAATATACCTTCGAAGCAACCCCCGTCTTTTTATAATTTGTGCTTATTGATTAATGTAACGCTCTCGAACATGTTTAGGACCATGGGCAGTTTTTCAATCTCTTTCCATCATTAAGTTCCCAAAGTGATTTACCAAATCACATGTAGAATAGCTTACAATACACTGGGAAGTTATGAATGACATGTCACATTTGTTGCTACGTCCGACACTTCACTAACATCATGTTTGTTTCAGATTGCTTGTGTGTTTGGTCTCTATATTTGGTGCGCAGCATCAGATCCTGCAGATCCAGGAGTTTTTAAGTCCAAGAAGTACCTCAAAGTGGCCCGCAGTGTTAAGCATAATCAAGATGCTAAAGCATGTGGGAATTCGGCTTCGTCACTGCAAGATGCAAATGCTTCCACACTTGGAGGAAAATCCTCAGTGGGCACTAATGGAACACCAAAGAATTTCAGTGTTGCAACTGAAAGTAAGAGCATTGCGTCAAAGCAAAGATCTTGCTTGTTCTTGCTTTTCTCTCCATGCATGTCTATCTGTAATTGCTCTTGCTCAAGCGAAGAATCTCCTGGGCAGCAGATGAGTGAAGATGGCATGTTTTATTGCAGTTTATGTGAAGTTGAGGTAAAAGCAGCAGCACAAGTTTTATGTTTACAAGTTTTTCAAGCATTCAATGAACGAACCGTAAAGATTAAAGAGTTATATCATTTTGCTGATAAATTAAAGCATCAAAAATTCTGAGCTTATTCTGCACTCTGCAGGACACCTGCTTTCCTAAGCTATAAAAGCAATTTGTATCTCTGTTGTACTCCTATAATTTATTGGAGTGGTTCTACTGCAGGTTTTCAAGTATAGCAAGCACTGCAGAGTTTGTGACAAATGTGTCGACCGTTTTGATCATCACTGCAGGGTGTGCGATTGACCAAACTTTGTAAATGCTTCCTCTTTTGAAGATCTATCTAATACCTTTTAACTGTGTTTCCTTTATAGTGGCTGAACAACTGTATTGGCAGAAGGAACTACCGACAATTTTTCACCCTCATGGTTTCTGCTCTTGTTTTGGTAAGCTCAATGCTCCGTTTCTCGTTGCCAAATTTGAAGTACTTCCAAACCTCAAGGAACCTTAATGTTACCATATGTAGCTCAAGGGAAAGTTCCTGGTCAATCTGAACACTATCCTTTTCCCATCATTCAGGAAGACCCTTAGAAAAATACTTTTGCACTCTTTCTATTTTGGTGTTCTTCAGCGTTGGAATCCAATGATACTGAAAAAGAAACACACCATTTTTTTAGAGACAAATGTAGTATAACTTAACCACCTACCATCGTATCAGTCGAATCCTTTTAAGTAATCAGAAAGTCACTGTTTCTTAGATCTAGGAACCTAAGAAACCCGGTGTAAGCCATTTATTTCCAAGTCATTTTTATTTCGATTGATAATTGACAGGTATGAACATGGTTTATCCATCTTTGGCCTTGAGATTGCAGCTTATACTACAATGGTCGACTGGAATCCTTGTTCTTATCTGCTGTTTTCTTGAGCGGAAGCGTTTTTCTGTGGATGTTGCCGCCAAATTAGGAAGCAGCTTTTCCCTGGTTCCATTTGTTATCGTCATTGTGAGTATCCTGCTTACACTTAATTTTACTGTCTGTTAGTTTGTTGTTCTTTTGTCTACAAGGTACCGTTTCTCTGTTCGAACTAGACTAATGTTGTTTGAATTCATGATCCTGCAGGTCATGTGCACCTTATTGGCCATGCTTGCAACATTGCCTCTTGTCCAGCTTTTCTTCTTCCATATTCTACTAATAAAGAAGGTTAACAAACGACCTTACTTTTTTGGAGTGATATAACAAACTAGTAAGCTGATCAATCATTCTTGGGATTGCCACAGGGAATCAGCACATATGATTACATAATAGCCTTAAGGGAGCAGGAGCAGGAGCAACAAGGAGTTGGAGATCAGCAGAGCGCGCAGATGTCCCCCGCAAGTTCTCTCACCGGATTAAGCAGTGCCAGCTCCTTTAATACATTCCACCGTGCTGCGTGGTGTACACCTCCGCGCTTGTTTCTTGAAGATCAGGTTATTGATTAACCACTTCTACTATACCAATTGAGTTTTTTTTTAAGAATCTTCTTAGTAATGCTTCCATCTTTCTGTTCTAGTTTGATGTTGTTCCTCCTGATACCGGGTCTATGAGTTCTTTTGGGAAAAGGATGGCTGTTGATGAGTCTGCGAAGAAGAAAAACCCACCAGCAGTGAAGATCAGTCCCTGGACTTTGGCACGACTAAATGCCGAAGATGTTTCGAGAGCTGCAGCGGAGGCAAGGAAGAAGTCCAAAATCATCCAGCCTGTTCTGAGAAGAGAGCCGTCCTTCGGTTTAGAAAAAGATGGCAGCTTTGGAAGCAGCAGTGGCCGTCGAATGATCCCGAGGCCTGACGGTAATAAGCGCCGATCAAGTAAGCGTGTTCGCCTCCCAGCCGATCTGCCCCTAGACCCTCTGATGAACATGTCTGCTCCAACTGCTGAAAAAGGGTTCAACACAACATCATCTAGCAGCTTAGCGCCTCTGCAACTGGAAGCACGTAGCGCTTTCCAAACAAGCCGATTGATGTCAAGCTCCGGAGCTATTGTTGCATCTTCACCAGATAGTAGCATAGAATCACCTGATATTAACCCATTTCGAGTATCTTCATCAGGAGCCGAAGAGTCTGTGAGGCTCACCGGTCTACCTGCTTTCGGTATGGCTCCTCAAACGGGGTTTCCTCTGACGAGATCTACAAGTGACGGGTATGAACCATCCGGCGGTGAAGACAGTGATAGGGTTCCTTCCAGATTTGTCCAAAGATCAAGTAACTGGAACAATGTTCTGTTAGGGCATGATCATCATGATGAGAGGGCTGTCAGGTTGAACTTCTCCTGAACTGAAAACCACCTTAAGGTTCTATGAACTTCTCATGAACTTTGTTCATATTGCTTTTGAAAAGTTGATTCTTTAATTTGTGGGTGAACAGTGTAATTGAAAGTTGCCAAGCCAACCATGCTTTACTACTACCTGAAAGTTGTGTGCTTGTCAATCATGTAGAACTCAAAGTTCTAATGCAGCTAATGGGGAGTTGCCATTTTGTACATTGGTTATTCAGGAACATCCTCTCCACTTCTAATTTGTTATAAAAAAAACACTTTCTGCTTATTTAGAGGAAACTTTACCCTTTCTTTATATGGGCTGCATAAAGAAGGAATAGAGAGCTCAAATCAATCAATCTCTTAATTTCAATTCATTGAGGTTGATCCGGTCTTAATCTCAATTCATAACCGAATTTTAATCTCAATTCCTTCGTTGAGGTTGACCGAGTCTTAATCCCAATTCGTAACCGAGTTGTAATCTCAATTCGTTGAGGTCGACTAAATGAATCCTGTTTTCATTCCATTTTATTTGTTCCAGCTCAAAAAGGTAGCATATGGCTTCGTTTAATCATCATGCTGAAGTGCGGAGTGATTCACAATTCTTTTATTGTAATGAAGTGAAGAGTGATTCACAATTCATAATGAAGTGAAGAGTCATTCACAATTTCTTCCAAAGTCTGTTCTTTTATATACTACAAAGTACAGAAGAGAGACCAACTGAAAAACCAGAACTTGACTTTTCAGCAACAATGAACCACAGAAACAAGATGAGGAACTTTGCCATCATCAAAAGGCAAGCTCACATACTCTCTTGCAAACTCCCCTGCAATCTCACCTGCAAGCTCTCCATTGATGGCCTTGCAGTACATGTAGAGCACCATGTTGGCTGCCAGATTGTACAGAAGAAGCACAGTCATGAAGGAAGAGAAAACAACAATATCCACCACAAAAGCCCAACTCTTCCATTTGTCCCCAACACCAGAAGACAGCCTTAAGGAAGAATTGCTCCAGATGAACAAACCTGCAAGAAACCCAAAGAACAAGAAGAGAGAAAGAGCAACACCACGCAAGCCTCTGACCAAAATTCTGCTCCGTTTTAGAGCAGTCAATCCCCAAGTGGATTCAATTACCACAATCACGCAAGCCAGATTCCAATTCACTACTACCAAACACAGCAAGCCCAGAACGACGAACACCACAAGGACCACTAGAAAAGAGTACTTAACTTCGAATCCGGCGAGTTGGGCTAATCTGATCAGCGGAAACCCTAGATTCCCCAAAATCACGATGAACGCGGTGGTGAGAACCAGCGCCAAGATTGAAGTCGCGAGTAGCGGGAGGAAAGAGACGAAGGCGGACCTGATCGCGAAGAGGATCTTGACCGGCCGGCCGAAGAAGCCATGGAAGACGCTGTAGGTGACGGAGCCGACTCCGAGGAGGGCGACGGCGGAGACGGAGAGGGAGTAGAGGAGAGTAAGGAGAAGGGTTTCGTTGGAGACGGCGGGTGGATCTGGTTCCAGGCGGAGGAGGTATCGGATGTGGATGTGGGGATCGAGGAGGGTGGATCGGGAGTGGAGCTGGCGGAGGATGGGGAAGACGGCGGCGGCGAAGGAGAGAGGGAGGAGGAAGAGGACGGAAAGGGCGAGGAAGTGGCGGGAATGGGCGTTGATGATGCGCTTGGATTGGGAGAGTATGGTCCAGAGATCGAGAGGCGGCGGCGACGACGACATGATCGTCTCGGCGGCAGCGGAAAGAGAGTTCTGAATATCGAGATGGAGGATATAGTAGAAGAAGTGAGTTTTTGGAGGGTAGCGTTGCCGGATAATGAAACCGGAATCCGACACGTGATGTCATGTATTCGTTGGGTTGGGCCACTGGATCCGGCCCAATTACGGCCCATTTGCGTACGTAATGGCAGTCTTGTAGTTGCAGGTTTGTTGGGCCACTGAAAAATACGACGTGGATTTAGCGAGAATTAAAGTTTCTTAAATGATATATTTGGCTATATTAGCGATAACTTTTTTCCCATGTTCTTTGGCCTGTCAGATCAACGGAAGTTAGATTGAGTAATTAAATTGGTAAAATTTCAAAAGTTGGGAAATTTACGGTACAAAGTTTAGTAGTTTGATTTGTGATACAATTGGGAGTTTAGATCTAGCACTCTAAATGAGTTGAGTCATTATCAAACTTATTCGAATTCGAACTCCACTCATATGTTATTAAGTAATGTATTAACGAGTTCGAATAGAGTTCAGCGGAATTGAGTTCAATCCGAGTTCAAGCTCGTATTATGAAGGCTCGTTGAGCTCTCGAACATAACTCGAACTCGATAAAAAGTATTCGAGCTGAGTTCAAGCTCGGCTTGGCTCATTTATAACCATATCCAGATATGTTGTCCCCCTTTTTCATGTATCTGCAACGTTCCTTACTAATTAACTAATAGTGTTAATTAATCTATTACTATCTCAGTCCACAAAAGATTGAACCGTTTGACTTTAGTGTTTCAATATTCAATATTTGAAATTTAACAAAAATAAATAATTTAAAAAAATTCAGAACAAATATATTTAGAAAAATTAGATTTTAAATTATGATACACATTAAATATTTAATTTTCAATATCTAAACATTCATGGAAAAAAAAATCATAGATTAAATATCCTGAAACTGTAAAAAAAAATGCTCATTTTTTTGAGGACGGAGGGAGTAATTTTTTAACAAAAAAAGTAATGGTGTTAAATGGTCCATCCGTCCTAAATATATTATCACATCATCAAAAAGATTTTGTCTCAAATAAAATGGTGTTTCCACACTTGCGTTTTATTTTAATCCATTTTTATCCTTACATATACACTCACTCATAAAGTCTAAAAAATGGGTTGAGATGGGTGAGAATAAATTTGGAATGAGGCTAATAATGAAAATTTATGTAAAACGAGTTAACGACTAAAGATAATCTTAATCTATACAAAAAAATTAAAAATGATAACCCGTTTGAGATAAATAGAGTAATTACACTAGGAGACAAAGTGACGTGAAAACAAATGAATTCAGATCCTCCCTCACAAATTACAAAATTCAGTGATTTATTAGATCGATAAAAAATTTGGTAACCCATTTATCACAACTGGAAGAGTTTAGAGATTTTTGTGTTGTTCTTGTCATGTAAGAAAGCGAGAACTTATTTAAAATAAATGATACTTCTTCTTACCTAAAATTATTAAACGTTTATGTTCATTTGATTTTTATTTATTTATATTATTTGATTATAAAAATAAAAAATAAAAAACATTTATAAAATCCCTGAAATCAATTCCATTTGGGGATCTTCTTCTCGCACTTTTACCGCCATGCCTGACGACCTACACTCCTCCAAATTCCATATAATAAACCCCCAAAACGTACGCCTACGCTTTAATCATCATCATCATCCCAATTCCAATCGGAACTCCCATTCAACGCAGCTGCTACAGTCTCCTTTACGTGACCCCATTATCAATTGCTTCACTTAAAGAGGTAGGAATCATCTCTGTTTTGGATCTGATGATATGATATTCCCCAATTCAATGGTTCTGTAGTTGGATTTTTGGGTTTGCATGTATGTATGTTTCTGGGTTTTGATCGAAATGGAAGTTTCTAGCTCCACTTCTCCTCCTCCTAGGAATCGGCTGGATCACTCGAAGCAGGAGGGTTCTGAGAATTTTGGAGTGGAGATAGAATGGGCTCGTGATGGTGGCGTCCGTGATTACCAGTTCCATTCCATGAGTGCTTTGGAGATCTTGAGGGAAACTGTTAGGATCTTTCGTTATAATTGCTCTGTCTTTGTGATTATTGTGGCCTTGCTGATTTGCCCCATGTCTGCAGTTTTCATGTCTAATTTGTTAGTGGATCAATCAATTGTGAAGAGGCTCACCATTAGGCTCTTGCTAGTTGCAAAGACCAGTGGGCTCCCTTTGAGGCCTTTCATCAAACACTCGTGCCAGCGGTTCGCTGAGACCGTTGTTTCTTCGGGAATGTGCTTCCCTCTGTTTGTCACATTGTCTTTAACGGCGAAAGCCGCAGTTGTTTACTGTGTGGACTTTACGTATTCGAGGAAAGCGGTTGACGTCTCCAAGTTCTTGGTGATAATCAGGAGGCTGTGGCGGAGGCTTGTTTCGACGTATTTTTGGATGTGCATGGTGATAGTTGGCGTCGTGACGACGTTTTTCGTCGCTCTTGTTGCTGTGTGCAGCGCGTTGTCTGTCATCGAGCTTTTTCAAGATTTCCCGGTGTATGGAGCGGTCATGATGGGTCTGCTGTTCTCAATCATCTTTGCTTATGCGATTGTTGTTTGCAACATTGCTCTTGTGATCTGTGTACTGGAAGATGTTACAGGACCTCAGGCATTGCTCCGTGCTGGCATTCTCATCAGGGGCCAAACTCAGGTTGGTCTTCTGATATTTCTCGGATCCACAATCGGAATGGCCTTTGTCGAGGGGCTGTTTGAACACAGAGTGAAGACACTGAGCTATGGAGATGGATCTTCTAGGATCTGGGAAGGGCCTCTACTGGTTCTCATGTATTCTTTTATAGTGCTAATCGATTCCATGATGAGCACTGTTTTCTATTTCAGTTGCCGATCGTACAGAATGGAAGCCTCCTATGGTGAATGCCAATCGATTCTTGAACACACACTCTCTGGCGGTGTAGTCGGGATCCAATGACACCCTTCTTGGGTTGTCTGATCGGTTAAAGTACAATGAGCACTTGATGTACTTAGTTGTCAAGTTTCATATACCAGAGAATGATCT
The DNA here is from genome assembly GCA_038382905.1 of Daphne laureola. NCBI lineage: Eukaryota > Viridiplantae > Streptophyta > Magnoliopsida > Malvales > Thymelaeaceae > Daphne > Daphne laureola. Next base: position 10,073 of record JBBYHH010529463.1, read on the forward strand.
TAATTTACCAAATCTATACTGAAGAGAACTATTAGCACCCGATCTTCTGACTTGATCATCTGAAGGGAAAATGAGGGGAAAAGGTACATGAGATTTTTGTTGATGTCCTGACTGCAAACAGTATAATGCATCATTCAAACATACCGGAATATTTTCTGGTATCTTTTGATCTTCCCTCTTGTACTGTTATTATATATCTTCAAGTATCAGTTGCTATTGTGAGTAGAAATGTTAGTGCTTAAACATATTGTTATTGTAAGTTGTAACAACAAGGAGCAGATTCCTGGACAGGTGCTGGTTCAGGGATATTTTTCTGGTTATATTTTGTAGAGATGAAAAGAAGGCCTACCAATGTAATTCAATTGTACCTCAGATGTTACTCTTTTAATCACAGTTAAATCATTTTCTTTTACCTCATAGATTTCAAATCTTCACTCTTTTATTTCAAAGCTCTTACCTTGCCTTCATCTACTGAATCTTTCACTCTTTGAATGCTGAAATCCGGTATGAGTTCAACCATGTAGTAGTCTTGGCACAAACTTGTGTCATTTGATTGTCTTACTTTGGCAGCAGCATGAAGCAGTACAATATGAAATGGAGATGGTGCTAATGGTGATGATGGACATTTCAGCCTGCACTTGTGTTGATCTGATATGACTGAAGTTTTGATCTTTAGGCATAAACCAAGGAGAGGAATGCCTTCTTCTAAGGTAAGAAGTATGTGCCTTTTTACTTAGTTTTGGAATATTTTCCAATTTTGTGTTTGAATGTATAATTAGTGCATACAGTGGGAATGTGTCTGTGTAGTTGTTATTGCACAAACCTGTTGTCTTGTCTGATCATCTATAGTGGAAAAGGTGAGTTTTTTTAGAGC
>JBBYHH010529574.1:0-10945 GCA_038382905.1 Daphne laureola
ACCGCAACTCTGAGGATGATGAATGGAGTTCCGCTAGTTCACCAGCCGCCGTAAGATGAGACGCTTCCGCACAGTAATCCGTTCCGGCAAAAAGGGTATCACGGTGGGCGGTGGTGACAAGGAAACTCTTTACCTTCAGTGATATGACACTCAGGATAGTAGTGGAGGCAAGGACAACTCTGTAGTAGATGAGGTTGTGGATGAGAGGAGAGAATATTATAGGACAGATGAGGTTTGTGATGGGGAGAAAGAAAATGTGGAAGTGGTGGTTGATGGAGGAGATGCAAGGACAGAAGATCTTGTGAGGGTTGAAAACAGAGTTGAAAGTGAAGAGGTGGAGAGGAGATATGAAGGTGAAGATGAGAGTAATGAAGAACTTAAAGGAGATGAGAACGTGGTTGGTGTAGGTGAAGAAAAAGCATCTGATGTTGACCTGTCAGAGCACTCACTGCAAGGTAGTTGATCATATTTAATTCTTTTGTCCTTAGTGTATTTTGAACTTAGGACTGCAATATGACATTAAGTTGTAAAGTAGGATTGAAATAGTACAGAATTAAGAAACTGATCCTAAGTTTATGCAGAGTCTGCTGATGATGAAGAAGGGGATAATTGGTGTTCTTCTCCAAATGATTTGTCAGGTAAATGGACTAGTGTTAATTATTTTAATTGATGTTTCAGGTTACTAACTACAATTTTATTACAGGTGATGAGGAGGGAGAGCCTAGTGCAACTAAAAAGGAAAGTGAAGAGGAGAGTGAGGGAAAATAACAGGCAAGGCAAAGGAAGGGCAAACATATCGTGAACAGTCCTAGTTCATCATCTATAAAAGATGATGATGTTGTAGTGTAGGCTGCAGACCAGTTAAGTTCCTCTAATACTGATGTGGAGGCATTCTTTGCTGGAAAGATGGCTGAGATACAAAAGAAGTTTACTCCAGAATATGAAGAGAAAAGGAGAAAGAGATGGGGTTATGTGTATGATGATGGGTCGGGCAGTGAAGATAAGGATGTTCAAAAAGAAAAAGAGATTGAGGAAGATGGTGGGGAGGAGTTTGATGATCATGATAACATTCATTATAATGAAGTTGAAGAAGATGAGGAGTTTGGTGATGATAATGGGTCTAGCTCTGATGATGAAAATGAAGATGTTAATCCTGCAGACAAAATGGTTGATGACATGGTTGAACAAGGTCAAGATTGAAGAGATGAGAGTGATCAGAGGGTCGACGAACATTCAGCTGAGGATTTTGAGGATGGTAGGTACTATGAAGAAGACTCTGATCGTACTGTTGATACTGAGTTTGAGGAAACTGACAATGAGGTTGAGAATGATGATGATTGTTTTGATGTGCAAGTGAATCCCACATTTGTGAACATGAACAAAATGAGACATCCAGAGAGACCTGCAGTGGTTGAAGAGGAAATGGCAGCAGCTCCTAGAGCTACAAATGTGATGGGATACAATATTGATGATGGTGACTTAGAATACGAATCAAATTCAGATGATCTGAGGAGCATTCCATCTAACAGTGATGAAAATGAACCTAGATACCCCACATTTAATGTGAATTCTGACATGAAAAATCCCAAATTCTGTCTGAAGCAGCTTTTTCCATCTTTCTTAATTCTGAAAAAGGCTATTAGAGTTTATACTGCGAAACAAAGATTGGGTATTGAGTTCAAGAAAAATTACAAGGAAAGGGTACCGTTTTTCATATTCAAACCATATAATTACTTCTTTAAACACAACTTGTTGGTAATGGATTTTGACATATACATACCTTCAAGTTTTGCCATCAAACTCTTTTGAGAGGTCTCGCTTAACATATCATACTTCAATTGTGGTGCAAGAGCCAATCGAATCATGCTCACCGCAATTTCTTGCATCTCTTTCCACTTGTCATCCTTAATTGCACCCGACTTTGTCGTCTCGAACACACTCCCAAGCTTTTGTTGCACGAGCACATCTTTCACCATACACTTCCAAAGACTGAAATCTTCAGAACCATCAAAACGATCAATCGAAAAATTGCCCGATGTCCCTACCATCACGAACCTTTCTCTGATACCACTTGTTGGGGTTTTCGAACACGGGCAAACAACAACACAGTATTTTTTACCATGTTGATTCCACGGATTTTTCTCCATTATCAATCTCAATCAACAATTACAACCATCAATTCTCTCAACTCTCAATCTCTCAACACAGAAAAAATCTCTCCAATTTTTCCTCTCACTAATAGCTCCTGCTCAACACATTAATGTCATACACCAACACAAAACATCTAAAGCCAGATGCACAAACTCACCATGTGGCTGATCTCACATCTCTCACACACATTCACACACACCACTATAACAATAAACAAAGCAAGTATTTATAAGACAAAATAATCCTAAACCAGGTAGAACTAGGAATCCCAAATACCACCAATTTGATTAATTATAATATTAATCCTCCATTTTTCAACTTAAATAATTTGAGGCATAAACTCAACATTTATAACTGCTGACTGGATTGCAGAAACCTACCTAGAGGATGTCAGATCAGACCCAACCATCCCTCTGTCAGCATTGGTTGACAAGATAAGGAGGGATACTGCATTGATGGTATGGAGGTCCAAGGTTGGAAGGGAAAGGAATAAGGCTTTGCTAATGTTGAGAGGTGATGAAGAGGAACAATACAAGAGGCTTGGTGATTATAGTGGTGAAATTAAGAGTAGGAACCCTGGATCTGAAATGAGGATTGGTCTTGACCAACTGCATTTGGAGAAGCTATTTGTTTGTATTGCTGGGATGAAGAATGGATTTTTATCAGCTTGTAGACCAATAATTAGTGTGGATGAGTGTTTTCTCAAAGGAACTTATGAATGCCAGCTTTTAAGTGCTGTGGGGATTGATTCGAATGACTGCATTTATCCTATAGCTTATGTTGTAGTTGATACTGAATCATTTGACACATGGTCCTGGTTCTTATATTTGCTTAAGGTTGTCCTAGGCATTTGTGAGACAAACATTAGATTATTATGTCTAATCGTCAGAAGGTGATTTTCTCTCTTACAATATATTTAAATCTGGTTATATAACTTTGCTCAATTAACTGCTTCTCTAACATTGGCATTTGTGGTCTGCATTTTAGGGCTTGATTCAAGCTGTTGAAACAGAATTCCCAGATGCTGACCACAGATTATGTGTCAGACATCTCTACACCAATTTTAAGAAGTTGTACTCAGGAGAATATTTAAGGAATTTACTATGAGCTGCAGCTAGAGCACCATATAAAGGTGCATGGAAAGCACAAATGGAGCTTATCAAGGGTTTGGATTAGGGAGCATATGATTGGCTGATGAAGTTGCTTGCACCGGAACAGTGGACAAGGTCACATTTCAGCCCATTTCCCAAGTGTGATATTCTCCTAAACAATTTATGTGAGTGTTTTAATAAATTTGTCTTGGAGGCATGTGACAAGCCAATTCTTACAATGTTGGAGATGGTGAGATGCAAATGTATGATCAGAATTGCAAAGAAAAGACAAGTCCAAGAGAAGTGGACAACCAAACTTTGTCCAAAGATCATTTCAAAGTTGAACAAGAATGTCCTAGCTGTAGTAGATTGCCATCTAGTCCACAATGGCTTATCAGAGTTTGAGGTAGAGACAGTTTCAGAAAAATATGAGGTTGACATTGCAGCCAAAACATGCTCTTGCAGAAAGTGGGACATAACTAGAATACCATGCAGACATGCATGTTTTGCTTTGACTCTCAATCGCAGCATCATTGAGGACTATGTTGATGACATCTATTATGTTGAGAAGCACAAGGAGATCTATGCACATGTAATCAGCTCTCTCAGGAGTATGGATCAGTGGGAAGATACCATTTGGTGTGAAGTAAAACCACAAAAAACTCAGAACAAAGAAGGGGAGACCAAGAATGAAGAGGAGATTGGAGGAAGGTGAGGAACCCACCGCTAGAGCAATGAGAAGGATCAACGACATTAACAAGTGTGACAATTGCAATCAAACTGCTCACAATAGAAAGACATGTAAGGCTGCTGCTACAAGCTCGAGCAAGAAAAGGAAGGGAAATGGTGAAAATCAGCCTAAATAGAAAAAAGTAAAGAAAAAAACTGCAAGAAAAATTAATCTCAGATTCCTAGTGTGTTACTTGCTTCAAATACCCTAACTTTCCAAAATATAGGAGACCACTGTGATAAAGGAAGCACGTAATTCACGGCCACATACAGAGAATGTGTTTGTGCAAACAAGACAGAAGGTCAGCACTGCAATGCTTTGATTTGTTTGGATTTGGGGGAAATTTTAAGTTGCCTTACTCTATTTTTTATGCTCTGCTACAGGCTAACACAAGGAGTGGTGGAGAAAATACAGCACCAATCACAAAAAATGCCTTTGTGGAAACAAGAGCAACATATACTACAGTTAGAAGGAAAAAAGGGTTGTCCAAAAGGACAGAAGAAAACAACACAATAAGGTGATCTGCATACAACTGAAATGTGAACTACTTATCATCTGGAATAGTTGTTTGTTCAAAAACTGATGTTGGCATTCTTTTTCTGGATTACGGTCTCGTATTTTGAAGTCTAATCTGTGTAGGAATTATAAGAAACTTATTTGAAGGGTTACGTTGAAAACTTCGTAACTTTTGTGACGGTCATTATGATGACAATGTGCTTCTTATATAGGGAATGTTAACTTTAATGGTGCATGCACGGTTTGGAAGGTGCTTCTTGTGAATTTTTGCCATCTGCTCATACTGGTGATGTGAATAGGGTGATAAGTGGTATGATATGCAGAGAGTTGATGCTTTAAATTAGGACCGGGACATGACAAAATCTTTTAAATCAGGACTCCATTAAGACACATTGTTTTATACCTGGACAACAATAGGACACTATGTTTTGAAACAGGATCACAATAGGACACTATGTTTTGAGCTTTCTTGTTTTAAATTAACCTGTTATGCTCACATTGAGTGAAGAATGTCTTAAATACACTGAGAGTATATTGAGAGAGAGTCTCTTAGATATATTGACAGAGTACTACATTCAACAAACATGTCTAACATTAACAAAAAAAGGTTCCTATTACATTAATCATTCTTGCAAAACCCAACACAAGTATGGACCTACTTCAATTCAATCCCTTCTACCCGAACTCGTCACCCATAAATGTACCAAATGAAGATAATCTAAGAAATCACAAAGATAAACTTCAATATCTTGTTATACTTCCTCAATTTCGCAGCAGTTGCGTCCACTGCCTCATCGTTGTTGTTGTTATTCTTCTTCTTCACAGCTCTGCTCTTCTCCACAACTTCTTCAACTTCTGAAAGCCTCTGTAATGCATCCAATTTCTTCACGAGCCCATAAATGACCACTCTCAAACGCTGAGGAGTTGGCGGATCATACCAGCAACGAAATCCACAAAACCAGTTACTCTGCAATTAAAACTTAAATAATCAGATCTAGAAAGAAAAAACCCAGATCTTACGATTAAACCTTAACCAAACACTTACCCGGTAGTTGGAGCATCCAAAGAAGTGTCACCCAACGTCATCCTTCGACCAGGACATACGCAACTGAGCTTTCAGACCACATTTGCACATGGGTACCTGCTCCGCCCTCAGATCCACTGCCGAACCCAAACTCGAATTCGCCATCTTCAACCTTAGAACACCAAATCGACTCTCGCTCTGTTTAACCGACCAACCTCCACCTCTAGTTGCGAGTTGTGATGAATTTAAAACCTAAGAAGTAGATAATCCACCTCATATATATAAAACTATGCCTAATCAACACCTTCTACAACTGCCAGGGGTAGTTTCATCCGGAAAAATCCAATCAGACGCCACTTCACCCTCTAATAACATAATTAACGGTAAAAGTAAAAAAAAGACCACAAATAAAGAAAAAGATAAAAAAGAGGATTTTATTAGCACAAAAGGTTAAAATAGGACTACAGTGGTACATAAATTAAAGTTACATGACTATCGGTGTAGTTTACCCTATATGTATTTAAGTAAAACAAATGGGTCAAAGATTCTAAAAACAAAATGCACTAATTTTTTCGGGATATCAAAAAAAAAATACACATAATTTATTTAGGGACAGAAGAAGTTTAGAAATTGAAGTCACGTGAATATTAAAAGTCAAACGATTTTCGATAAACAAGTATAGTAATTCAAAATTTAACATTAAATACCCACAATTCTAATATTATTAATATAAATAAAATGTTTGAATTAATAAAATTGGACAATTAATAGGCATTCCAAAAATGGAGAGATTTGTTTCTGGTTTGATTCTGAGATGGTGAAGTGAGAATCAATAGGCATTATCAAAATGAAAAATGTTGACGGATGTTTCATGAGTATTATGAGTATTTTTTAACCGTAACTTTATTTCTTTTTTTTTATATCTTTATATATATAATAATTATAATAATATAAAATAAAAAAAGACTTAATATAAAATAAAAAAATAAAATACTCTTAAAAAATGTCCTAAGAACAACAAGATCGTTCCCAAAATGGAACAGAGTCCTATTCAATCGCATTCCAAATATGGGACGAATGAGAGTAATATTAATGTCCATAAAAGAATTTACTACAAATTCTTAGTTGCCCCATATGTATCTCCACGTAGCTCTGTTCAATTCAACAATTTATGTCAATACATATCTAAGATATCAATTGTCAAAGATTTTCTCAACCAATTGTATTAAATGATCACCAGCCTATATGTGAAAATTAAAAGCAATAGTTAATTTCAATCGTTAACCTTCTTCCAATAAATTTAATTACTCTATATACCAATAATTGATAACTTCATCGGTTTAAAAAGAATATTATATCTTTTCAGTATTTAATTTATCATTTTTTTTTATTTTTTTAATATAAAATAAAACAAATTGTATTCAAATAATAAATCAATCTTTGTAGTTTTATAATATATTTTTACAGAAGTTTTTTATCGAATTCTTTATAATAAATTTTTTAGTAAAATATAACATTAAAAATCTAATGTAACATTCATTTTTTGACGGAGAAAATATAATTATTGTCTCCACCGACTAAATGAAAGATTGTACTGCACCATCCATTTTTAATAGTCATACTTTTTTACAACATCTACTTTTTTTTTAAAAAATAATTATTTATTTTATTAATATATATAATATTTATAATATTTTAATTCACCGTGTTTTATTCGAATCTAAGCTACCTACAACCATCAACATAGCCCCGCCCGCACTGACGGAACTTCATTGGGATATGAGGGAACAACTTCCACCCCTTTACTTTTGAGGAATACAGGTAAATAGGAAATATTTTATGGATTTAGATAATAGTTTGTTCATCTAGCCACTTTATGTCAATATAAAATCTAACCCCAATTTTCATTAAAATTTAATCCAATTTCTCTTAAATATATTCAATTTCTATGAATTAAGTTTGAACCAATTGCTTAATTGATATATAATTTGGGATAATTATTAAATATCTCTAAAGATTTATTGTAATATAATATTTCCTCCATATTTTGAGAAGTCATTTAAAATTCTTAAGATTTGGTTTGATATACTACTAAATCTGTGTATTAACTATTCGCTCCTCCCCCAATCCCTAAATCCTAGTTCCTTACTGCTCTCCACCCCTCCCAAACCCAAAGAATAACCGGCGCAAACATCCCAAAAAAGAAAAATAATTCATGGAGAAAATTAAAAGGCAGAGAAACAAATGAGGGATATACAAGATCGAAACAGGATCCTTAGGTTCGATTCATGTACTTAGTTCACTGGATAATGCGTCTGGAGATAAAGAATCAAGAAAATATCTCTTAAAATTTCTCATTCATCCATTACAATCCGACCATAGAGATAGCAAAGACCGCTTTAGTACAAAACCTCACATTACATGCAACAACCCGTGTTACCCTGATTACAAATTATATTATACTATATAACATTTGTCAAGGCCTAATGAATAATACTATTTTTTTCATTTTGTGATTTTATTATTATTATTATTATTATTATTATTATTATTATTATTATTATTATTATTATTATTATTATTTGTTTTTTTTATTGTAAAATAACTCACAATCCTCCATTTTTAATGATTTTTACATATCAGTCCTTCAGTTTTTTAATTTAATATAATAATTTATTTTTTAACTCTTTATTTTAATGGTTTGTGCTATTTATTCTACACTTTTCTTCTCTTTATTTTTTTATTTGTGCATATTAATCTCACATGTTTTCATTTAAATATAAAATGAATAGTCATCTTCTTCTTTATTAACCGAATTTTTCTTTAACCAATTATTCTTATGATTTTTACATATTAACTTCATACGTTTGAATTTAAATATAAAATAAATAGTTCTTCATTTTTGTAAAACTAAAAAAAAAACCTGTAATATTTGTGTGTCTGTTCTTGTGTACACATTTATATTAACCGTACAACTTTTTAAATTCACAAATATAAAACATGTTTTCAATCATTTCACTTATGTTAGAAACATTTCTCTTTATAATATTTGTATATAAATATGACACGTTTAACGTACAAATATATATGTTAAATTTATTGATTCTACCTCAGATACCTAAATATATGTAAAAAAATTGTATCAATCAAAGCGGTGAAACTTGAAAATTGCAATTATTTTTCATAAAATGGATCGTGTATAAAAAAAAAAATATCTTATTAATATGATTATTTTTGTGATATTATATTTTATATTAATTATTATATAGAAACTAATAAAATTAACCAATTTATCGCTTTACTAAAAAAAAAAAATTAAATTCTTTATATTTTTATATGTTATTTTAATTATTTTATTATCCCGTCACGAACACAAGTGAAAGAAAACTAATTATACACGACATCCCTAGCCCAAGATATGTTTAAGAATATATATATATATATATATATATATATAATTCCTCCCCACCGTATCTCCTTATCCTGACCACTCTCACAATTAATCTCCCCTATCCATTAATATCTCAAACCCACTCCAATACTTCTTCAATTTTCTTCCTCTTATCTTTTTTTCCATTTCCCCATTTCCCCATGGCCTTACATGGCCGACCACGTTTTCTTGCTGGCCTTACATGGCCTACCCCAACCCATCTAGCAATATCTGCCACATTTGGAACAGCACGCCTCCCAAGTGTATTTCCCAAGTGTATTTGTCCATAATCTGACACATTTTTTTTAACAATATTATTTAACAACTAATTAAAAAAATCTATAATTAATAAAAACTAAAATATCCTCATTTTTATCACGAATTTACATATTTCTTATTTTTCTTAAATTCTTCAACTCCTGTCACTTTAATCCTAAAATTTTAATTTTTTTTAAATCTTTCTAAACCTATCAGTTTTTAAAAGTGGTCTAAAATTTTTATTTGTTTATCACCCATATCGCGTTTCAACAGTAAGATCCGAGTGTAGGGCGGTAAGATTGAGTAAAAGACCTCGTTGACAGATAAAAATTAAAATTTTGAAAACCACTTAAATAACTAATGGCTGGAATCTTTAAAGAATTAACAAGATCTGTGTCTAAGAGATATGACGATGAAGAGTCGAAAGAAAAGAGAAGAGTAAAAAATAGTCAAGGGATAATAATCCGGGACATAGAAAAAAGCTTGGGGAATTGGAACATACCCAAAGTAAATAAATTTGATGTTTATCAGAAAGGAACATTTGAGTTAAGAACATCATATTCCATCAAAACGTTGGAAAGAACTATTTCAATAATGGAAGACGACCATAAATTTAAACTATTATCCAAATATATGATAAATGATCATCTTGATAATCATTATAATTATCTACATGTTGGACTAGTTCAAATAGTCCTAAAATCGTTAACCAGAAATGAGTTAAACACGTCGATCGTCATTGCCTTAAGAGATCATAGACATAATAAATTTACAGACTCCCTCATGGGAATGGTAGAATCAAGTCTCTGTGATGACCCAATCTACTTTAACTGCCATCCAAACTTCACGGTGTCACTAAAAGATCCTCATGTCATGAAAGTCTTAACGGTAAATATTCTTACATCAGGTTTTGACATGTTACAAGGATCTCAGAATTTAACCCTTTTATACAGAATATATTACAAAGTAATGAAAACCCAAATAGAGCCAAAGGCTATAGAATTTGATACAAAAGGAGAAACACTCCTAATCCAGGCAAATGCCGAGAAAACCAATGTAGTCATCCCAAAACCGATAAAGTGGAGTGATATTCGCCTACCTGAAAAATGGGTAATGCAGAATGAAAACCCCGTTAAACCACTTAGAACAACATAAGTGGATAAAATCATTGAATATGATAATGGGGAAGTAGAAATTAAATTTGGAAAAAGATAGAATAACAAGGATGATTAATTTCTGAGAAAAACCCCCAAGAATACCATCAAGAGCATCATGCTCATATATACCAGAATCAGAATATGAAAAGCACATAGGTGGAGTAAGACAATCTACAGAACAAGTGTCTCACCCTGTGTATAGGATGGATCCAATCAAGGTAGAACCTGCCCAATCATCTAAAGCAGTTGAAGATGATAGAGTTAGTTTCTCAGATTTTGACCTAAATATGTTAAGAGAACCTTTCAAAATAAATTATGAAGGTCTCAGAAATGAATTTGCTTCAGAAGAAAATACAGCAAAAAGATTATGGTTAGCAGAGAACTATACCAAAGAGGAAAGAGGAAAAATACAAAAGCTTTGGTATAAGAAGATTCGTCAGACCAGAACCAATCTAAAATTCTTTGAATGGTTTATCCCAAGTATGGTCTTAAATAACGAAACAACCTTGTCTGCCTTAGAAGATACATGGAATACATACAAGGTTAAAGAAGGAGAAGAAGTAAAGGATATAACCACAACACATCCTC
>JBBYHH010529685.1:0-10945 GCA_038382905.1 Daphne laureola
ATTAATCATGTTCGTTTATCCAAAACGACCATTTTACCTTCCAAGGTCAATTTTTGGTAAAATGGCACGGGGTTCACGGAACCTTATAAAAATATGAAATCCCCATAAAATGGACCTCAAATTAATTCTTGGAGTATGAGAATTATTAGAAATCGTGTTCCTACATGTTTAAAATCGAGTCCCGAAAATTGCAGAATTTGCCCGGCGGGCAATTTTTCCCGGAAAATCACTGTTCATCGGGGGTGACTATAACAATAAGGATCTTCAAAGCTGGGTGGTTTCTCTATAAAGACTTCTTCTTTTATAAAACCATTTAGTAAATAAATTTTCACATTCATTTGAAAAAGCTTGATGTTTAGAAAGCAGAAAAATGTACGGAACATCCTAATGGCTTCCATCTGAACTACTGGTGCAATTGTCTCATTGAGTCAATACCCTCTTCTTGTGCCAATGATGGAATTATCTACTGGTGCTTTGTTTCTGGTCACAACATCTTTCTCATCAAGTTTATTTCTGAATATCCATTTTGTGCCAATGATGGAATTATCTTTAGGCTTTGGAACCAACTGCCAACATCATTCCTTTTGAACTGGTTTAGCTCATCTTGCATAGTCAATATCCAATTCTCATTAGCTAAAGCATCATCAATAACCTTGGCTCAATTCGGGATAGGAAATCTTAAAAAGAACATAGATTTCTTAAATAAGACCTAGTTAATACTCCCTTTGTAATATCACCTATTATGTTTTCTCTGGGATAACTTGATCTCTGCTTGAACTTCCATGCTGATCGAGGTTCCCTTTCCTCTGTTTGTTCTTATTACTTGTTCTCGTTCTGAGTTGAATTGGGAGAACTTTGTCCCTTATTGTCATCATGACCCTCTTCTCTTATCTCATCAATGCGTTGATCAGGGTTCATATCAACTCATTGTTATGCTATGGTTTCGTCTTAACTTGTAGTTCCTGCATAATGTAAAAAATATGCTCCTCTTCTAACTGAGGGTTAATCTCACTGAACATAATATGAATAGATTCCTCAACTTTTAAAGAGATCATTTTGAAAACCCGAAAGGCTTTACTCTTAGTTGAGTGACCAAGAAATGTATCTTCATCATTCTTGGCATCAAACTCTCTTAGATTACTCTTACCATTGTTGCGCACAAAACACTTCCAGCCGAATGTGTGAAAGTAGGATATATCTGGTTTCTTGCCTTTCCACAACTCATAAGGCAATTTTTCCAATTAAGGTATGATGGTGACTCTGTTGAGTATATAACATGCTGGGTCTGCCACTTCTGCCCAAAAGTACTTAGAGGCTTGTACTCGTTAACCATTATCCTCGCTATCTCCATAATTGTCTTATTTTTGCTTTCAACCACCCCATTTTTTTGAGGTGTTCTTGCAAAATAAAAGTTCTGAGTGATACCAAGAGAAGCACAAAAAGGATTCTTATTAGTGTTTTCAAACTCACCTCTATTGTCACTTCTGATAGCAACAATGTTTTTACCTTTCTCATTTTGAACCCTTTTGCTGAAGTAATTGAATTCCTTGTACGTTTCACTCTTCTTGGCTAAGAAGAACACCCAAGTATATATGGTTTAAGCATCAACTATCACAAAACAATACTTCTTTCCACCCATGCTTGTGGGATCAATGGATCCAAAGAGATCCATATGGAGCAGCTCCAAAGCTCTTGATGTAGAGATCATGTTCTTTGCCTTGAAGGTTTCCCTTGTCCACTTTTCCTTTATACAGGCTCCACATTCTCCATCTTTGTCTAATCTAAGATTTGGAAATCCATACACTAGGCTCTTTTTATTCAGCTTAGAGATGGTATGCATGCTAGAATGATCAAGCCTTTTATGCCATAGCCAACCTGCATCTTTATTAGAAGCAATAGAGTGAAGACCCATATATGGCCAAGAGGGGTGTGAATTGGCTTTAAAACAAATTTAAAACATTTTGGCTTTGTAATCAAAACCCTCAGATCAACACGTTGATAAATCAAAGTTGAAAGAACTTGCAACAGCAAGGTATCAACATGTTGATGGATAACACATATAAGATTTTAAGGCAGAGTGAATGACACAAAGATTTATAGAGATTCGGTCCAACTTGACATACATCCTTTCCTCAAGACACACTTAAGATTTACTCCACTGTAACTGAGGCCTAACACACAGGGGTTATACAGTGTTTTCTTGACACACAACACTTCACCAAGCTTTCCTAACACACAACACTTTACGCCTAATGCCAGACTAACAGGACTTTCACATGTGCTTGAATAACAGGACTTTACAAATTGACTAACTAATAGAATTTTAACAATGGATACATGACACAAGAGTTTACATCAAGATTTCCTAACAGACATGACTTAGGATGATGATAGTAGAATGTGATCAACACGTTGATAGAACACACTATCAACCTTCCTATTCCTTAGGAAGTTTCATTGGATTAGTGATGTAGAACTTGTCTAACAACACCAACTAGTGAAGTTGATCAATATAAGCATAAGAGAGTAAGCCTTTTACAATGATAGATGTAAAACAAAAGGCTTCTCTATAAGAAGACTCTTTGTAATAGAAAAAGTTGATGCTGATGATCTTCTGGTTGCTTGCAGCTTTATGAATGAATGCTCGAGAGAGTATTTGATCCTTGTGAGTGAGTAGGAGATGAAGAGTATTCATAGAATGATCAGTATATACATTCCGATGTGTGTGTCTTCCTTCTTCCTTCTTCTTTCATTTATAGGCTCCAGAATGCTTGTAGATGGATACAAGCATCTTCTGATCTTCATATAGCTGTTGCATATGAAAGATTTCCATTTTTTCACTTTGTGAACATTGGCTAGTTGATTTCTTGCCGTTGAAGATATTTTTGAGGTTCTATCATCTTCCATCAATGCGTTGATGAAGACTGGCTTTAACAACATGATGGATTTTCTTCTTCAATCTTGATTCATCTTGAGAGCTTCAAACTTGCATGTCTTCTCTCATCTTTATAGCTCAGTAGTGGAGTGGATGGCTCTGAGTTAGAATGCTTTATGGCTTGTTCAAATTGAAGCTTGTATTTTGAGCATCTGGCCATCAATGCGTTGATGCACACTCCATCACATGCTCTTCTGATTTTTTTCCTTTTCTATATTTTTGGTATCTTTGTAATCTGATTTGTTTGTGATTTGATGAGACAATCATCTGAAAGTTTCCATGTTCTTCATCTTTAACATATACTCTTTGATTTCCTATGAATGTGGCTAAGAAACAAGTCTACATTAATCATGAATTTGGGTAAAAAAATGTATATACCATGATATTCAATATGAACTAAATAACATATGATTTCTTGTACTTTTGAGTATTTTGCATTTTAATCCCAACATTTTTTAGCTTCCTTAACAAAAGTTAGTAATCTTGGTCAAGACATTGAGTTTATCAAAACTTTACAAAATGGTCCTCAAGGTATTGGAATCATCAAAACTTTGCATACTCTAACATGCTTGAATGTATAAAAGTAAGGGTTTTGAAATCCCAACTTCCTAACAAAATAGTGGAGCAACAAAGTAAATGCATGGGTCAACATGAATTCTGCAGATACTTGTCATCAACGTGTTGATAGGATGAGTATCAATGTGTTGATCCAGAATTGTTTGACTTAGTCATAATATTTGTGCTTAGCCCAAGTTTTCTCTTTAAAGACTGAGAGATCCATTTTGGATAATTGAGATAGGATATTTGGACTTGAAAATAAAAGGTGTCCATTTTAAAACAATTTTTTAAAAATGTTTTAAAATTGGAGTGTCAACAATGTGTTGATGAACTAAGTTTTGAAAATAACTTTAAAATAAATTTTGAAATACTTTGGACTCAATGAGTGCACAATTCCAGTGATGCATCCTCATTTGCCACATGCTCCCTCGTGAAGTGATATCTCAGTTCTATATGTTTTGCTCTTGAATGATGCACACAGGTTTTTGCAAGGAAAATAGCAATTGTATTGTCGCATCTGATTGACACATTTCTGAAGTTGTACCCATAGTCCCTCACTTGTTGAGTCATCTAGAGAATCTGAGTTATAAATCTTCATGTAGCTATGTATTCTGCTTCAGCTGTGGATAGTGCCACAGAGTTTTGCTTTCTGGAAAACCATGATATGAGGCAATTCACCAAGAATGGGCAGTTTCCACTTGTTGACTTCCTATTAATTTTGCTTCCGGCAAAGTCTGAGTCAGTGTACCCAAGTAGATCAAAAGATATCTCCTTGGGGTACCATAATCCCATTTTTGGTGTATCCAACAGATCTTTGAAGATCCTTTTGACACATTTCAGGTGCGACTCTTTAGGAATGCCTTGAAATCTAGCACATATGCAAACCCTGAACAATATATCTGGTCTACTTGATGTGAGGTAGAACAGTGCTCCAATCATGCTTCTGCAAAGATTTTAATCAACGCCTTGACTAGAATCGTCATAATCAAGTTTAGTTGTGCTGCTCATTAGACTAGGGCATGGTTTGGCATTTTCATATTCAAAGTTCTTCAGTAGCTCTCTTGTGAACTTAGCTTGGTTGATGCATATTCCATCATCTCTTTTATTGATATGTAGACCAAGACTGTAGTTGAGTTCTCTCATCATGCTCATCTCAAACTCTCTCTACATTAGCTTAGAAAATTATTTGCAGAGAAGATCATTAGTGGAACGGAAGATAATATCATCTACATAAATCTGAATAAATAAAATATTAGTGTTAGTATATTTTATAAATAGAGTAGCGTCTACTTTTCCTTTGTTGAACTTATGTTCAACTAAGAAACTGCTTACTCTTTCATAACAAGCTCTAGGATCTTGTTTTAGACCATGTAGGGTTTTCCTCAGTTTATAAACATGATTAGGATAATAAGGATCTTCAAAGCCAGATATTTCTCTACAAAGACTTCTTCTTTTATAAAACCATTTAGAAAAGAACTTTTCACATCCATTTGAGAAAGCTTGATGTTTAGAAAACATGAAAAATGCACAGAGCATCCAAATGTCTTCCATCTGACCTACTGGTGCAAATGGCTCAGGGAAGTCAATACCCTCTTCTTGAGAGTATCCCTTGGTAACCAACCTTGCTTTGTTTCTGGTCACAACACCATTCTCATCAAGTTTATTTTTGAATACCCATTTTATGCCAATGATGGAATTATCTTTGGGTTTTGGAACCAACTCCCAGACATCATTCATTCTGACCTAGTTTAGCTCATCTTGAATAGCCAATATCAAATTCTCATCCGCTAGAGCGTAATCAATAACCTTGGATCTATTTGGGATAGGAAACCTTGAAAACAACATAGATTTCTTAAAGAAGATTTAGTTAATACTCTCTTTCTAACATCACCTATTATGTTTTCTCTGGGATAACTTGATCTTTTCTTGAAATTCTATAATGATGTACGTTCCCTTTCCTTTATCCCTCATTGTCATCATGAAAATTTTCTTTTTTCTCATCAACGCGTTAATCAGGTTTGATATCAATACGTTATTCTGCTCTAGTTTCTTCTTTACTTGAAGTTCCTGCATCATCTAATAAAATATCCTCCTCTCTTAATCAACCATGATGGGAAGGGGAGTGAGAGTGAGAGAGACCACTGTGAGGGAATGGGAGGGGTGAGGTACAATCCAACTCGTGAGAAGCCATAGAAGAGTGTTAGGATCCGAGGCCATGTTCAAGAAAAGAGACATAGGGGTAGTGATGACAAGTTGAAGTTTCAAAGAATCATCAGTCAGACAACAACTTCGTTCTTCAGTTCCAACTTTCCAGACCGGTGTGTCGAACGTGATTTCTGGGATTTCTTTCAAAAATTTGGTTGCCTCGTGGATGTATTCTTCCCGCATAAGAGAACAAAGGCATGAAGAAGATTTTCCTTCATCATATTCAAAGGAGTTCATGATGCAAAGAAGTTAGAAGCGGCTATGGATGGGGTTTGGCTCTCATCATATAAGCTCCATGTAAACCTAGCAAGATTTCACAGTTCTCCAAATCTTTGCAGTTGTCAGTCAGAGAAGCGAATCCAAGTTCAAAAGCCGCAAACCAAAAGTTAGTTACAACCTAGAATGGCTAAAGATGATTCCAGACATGCAAAGGCAGCTAAGAAATGGGTTCTCAAGAAGAAAGCACAACCTCAACCTACACCAATTCCCCATTCACCCGTGGAAGCTGAAACAGAAGAAGATGGAACAATGCTAATGTTGAACACTCTAAAAAAAGTTGTAACTTGGTTAAGAGGATGCGTAGTGGATGAAGTTAAGGATGTTGAAACGTTTATCCACATCTTCAGAATGTTTTATGAAGATCACCTTGGTGATATGGTAATCAGATACATCAGCGGCCTCTCCTTTCTTATTGAGTGCAATACAAGCCATAGGGCTGAGAAATTTCTTAAGCAGAAGTCTACATGGTTATTAAAATGGTTTGCTCACATCAGTATTTGGAACGATGACAACATGCATCCAGGCCAATTAATCTGGGTCAACATAGAAGGGATTCCGATTGAATCATGGAATGAAGAAAACTTGAATGCATTTTCATCATTATGGGGAAAGGTTTTTTTATTGAGGACGTCTCAAAAAACAAACTTCAGCTCAGTAAGGCCAAAGTTTGTATTCTAACTCAAAAAATGTCCATTATTAATGAGTCAATTTGTGTCAAGGCTAATGGAAAAATGGTCATTGCTCGAATCGTTGAGGATCTCAGTTAAAACATTGGTTTTGATCTGAAGGCAGAATCAGAATCAGACTCATCATCAGGTTGGTTTCCTAGATCTGAATCATAAGATTGCCCAGTTTCTTCAAAGGATGTTCTTGGCGATGAAGATGATGAGGAGGTAGTGCAAGACCCATTCTTGCGAGATGAGGCCAGAGTTAATGACACCTATTCAAATTCAAGTTAGTTTAATATTCTCCGCCAATCAAGGAAAAGCTCAAAGGGTAGCTTAGTTAAATCGCTAGCTAGAGAGATGGTTCACATAATCAACCGCCTTTTCAACGAGGAGGTGAGCAGACAAGTTGAAGCCAATCCCACTCTCAGCCCGAGCCAAGATCTAAATAGGGCTCCCTTTGAAAATGGGTCGGCAACCTCTCTTGGGCCTAATACATCCACAAATAGGCCTAAAATTTTGGCAGCCCAGCCCACTAACATTCTAAGTGATAACAACTCAGGGGACTCTGTACCAATCCCAGATAGAATCAAGACCAGTAATTTTTAGATAGCAACGCATCCAGGTGACCAGCTCAACCCATGCTTCCATTTCTGCGATCCTCAAGTTAGGTGTTCATCTCTATCAGAAGACCAAAGTGACCAGATTTCAATTCCGATAAAGGAGTATAGGAGGAAAAATGGAGGTCCAACTTTTAGAACAAGACCCTCATAGGGCAGTGACGTAATTGGATAATATCAAACACAAGCTCTCAAAGAAGTTAGGCATCCTTCATAACCAGGATGTTCCCTATGAATGAGATCGATCCAAGGTCAGTACTGTTTTCAGGTCTCTTAAAGCTTATGATGATTATGTTACTATCACTAAATATTAGGGGACTGGGAATAGGTTGGAAAAGGAAATGGGTGAAGGAAACAGTAGGAAAAGAGAACATTGATTTCTTATCATTATAAGAAATGAAAATGTCTGGGATAACAAGAGTATTGATAAATTCCATCTGGGACTGTGATGACTTTGAATTTTGTGCTTCTGATTTGAAGGGTAAAGCCGGTGTTCTTCTCTGGGTTTGGAATAAATGTAGCTTCTCTCTCCATTATAGCTTTTCTGGAACAAATGGCAGCCTCGGTTCGATGCTCATCAGGTTCTCTTCTGTTCATCTATCTTGGATTACCTGTTAGAGAGAAAATGTACCTAGTGGAATTATGAGGTGGTTGTGGAAAAATTTAAAACCAGATTATCATCCTAGAGAGAAAAAAATCTTTCAATTGGTGGCACGTTGACTCTTTTAAAGTCCATCCTAGAAAGCTTGCCCCTAGTTTTCTTTTCTGTGTTCTGTGCCTCGGTTAGTACAACCCAAACACTTGAGAGTATTCAAAGTAACGTTTTCTAGGGGGGTTAGAGGAAAAATGAGTGATCCACTGGATTGCTTGTGAACATATTCTCGGGCCATTGGAAAATGAGGGTTTGGGCATAGGAAGTCTTAGGGCAAAAAATATGAGTCTATTGGGAAAATGGTGGAGGAGATTCAAAACAGAAAATGGAGCTTTTTGGGTTAAAATCATTCAAAGTCTGTATGGTACAGAGGGTCGGAGGGAGAAAAGGAGGATGAAATGACTGAGGTTTGGGGGAATATAGTAAAGGTAGGAAAGGTGTTGGAGGAATGAGGGTAAAATTCCTGGAGTCTTTTAACAGAATTGTGGGAAATGGGGAGGAGTTTCGATTTTGGGAGGATAACTGGTTGAATCACAAAAGTCTTTCGGTCCTCTATCATAGACTATATAGCCTGGAGTTGGAAAAAGATGTTAAAATTGCAGCAACAGGTGAATCAGAGGAAGGTGGGTGGAAATGGAAGTGGAATTGGAGAAGAGAGCTATGAGAGAGAGGAGTAGAGGAGTATAGGACTCGAACTGATATTTTCAACTCAGTTTTGCTATAGATAAATAAACAATATGGATGGTCTTGGAAGCTTGCTGCAGATGAAAACTTCTCTTTTTCCAAGCTTTCACATTTGGTTGATGAGAATTCTTTACAGAGAATTGATCTACCGACATCAACAAACTGGAACACTTTGATTCCAAAGAAGATCAACATCTTCAGTTGGAGGGCAGCAACATACCAACTACCTTCAAAAAGCTCCAACTCATAATCCATAACATCCCCTTGGAGTCAGTTGATAGATCATTGTGTTCCTGTGCAGTGGAAGATCTCTCCCAATTCCTGTTCGAATGTGATGCACCAGCCTCCTACTAGAAATCAGTTCTCATTTGGTGCGGTATTGACACATCATCTTGCCCAACGAATCTCCAAACTTTTGACACCGTTCACCATCTTTCACATCTCTCTAACCAGCAAAATCAGGGCTAGGACGCAATTTTGAAGATTTCAGCATGGAAAATTTGGAAAAATCAGAATGCCAAGCTATTGAATAAGTCACCTAAACCAAAGTGTGAATGGCTTTCTTCAATACAACTACTATCTTATCTCTGGATGTCGAATAGATGCAAACTCTTCTCTACATCTTGGGCTGATTGGTTGATTAACCCTTTGGGGGCCATTGAAAACTCCCTATAAACATCTATGTACCCCTAACTTTGTAATGTTTACACTCTTTGGCCTCCCTCCTTCTTGGAGAGTGGCCTCTTTAATCAAATATGATTATTTTTCCCTTTCAAAAAATAATATCCTCCTCATCTAACTGAGGGTTAATCTCACTAAACATGATATGAATAGATTCCTCAAGTTTTAAAGAGATCTTATTATAAACCATATAGGCTTTAATCTTATTTGAGTAACCAATAAATATAGCTTTATCATTCTGGGCATCAAACTTTCTCAGATTACTCTTACCATCATTGAGCACAAAACACTTACAGTCGAATGTGTGGAAGTAGGATATGTATGGATTTTTGCCTTTCCAAAGCTCATAATATATTTTTTCCAGTTGAGGTCTGATGGTGCCTCTGTTGAGTATATACCAGGTTGTGTTTGGTGCTTCTTCCCAAAACTATTTTGGAAGCTTGTACTCATTTAGCATTGTTCTCACCATCTCCACAATAGTCTTGTTCTTTCTTTATACAACCTCATTTTTTTGAGGTGTTCTTGCAATAGAGAAACTGTGAGTAATACTAGTCACAAAGAGCATTCATGTCAGTATTTTCAAACTCACCTCCATTGTCACTTCTAATAGTAATAACTTTTTTACCTTTCTCATTCTAAACCCTTTTGCAGAATGAATTCAATGCCTTG
Source organism: Daphne laureola (assembly GCA_038382905.1). Classification (NCBI taxonomy): domain Eukaryota; kingdom Viridiplantae; phylum Streptophyta; class Magnoliopsida; order Malvales; family Thymelaeaceae; genus Daphne; species Daphne laureola. The sequence continues at coordinate 9,949 of JBBYHH010529685.1, forward strand.
TAGGTCTCACTCTTCTTGGCTAAGAAGAAAACAAGTGTATCTCGTGTAATCATCAATTATCACCAGACAGTATATGTTTCCACCTATGCTTGTAGGATCAATGGGTCCAAAGAGATTGTTACACCCACCCCCAAAGTACTATTGATTTCCGATGAAATATTGCCGGAATTTGGTTATGTAGTTTTTTGAAACTTGGAATTATATGGAAATGAGATGTTGTTGAATGAATTAAATGTCCCGAGGAGTTATTTGAAGCTGGTTGTACAAAATTTTGGGAATGTACAATATTTTAAGAGTCCTGGGCCATTTTGCCAAAAATTGGATTCGGAGGGCAAAATGGTCAACTTTGAAAAAATGTTGAAAAAATTATATGATGGGCCAAACAATGTGGGCCGACGGTTTTTAAGGAATGGGCCTAAGTTGGCATTTGGTAATGGGCTTATGTGTTTATGGTAGGAAATGAAATAAAAGAATTAAGAAAAGGAATAAAGAAAGGAAATGATTTTGGAAATATTTTTGGATTTCCTCATGTCAAACATCCAATGGTGGATATCTTGATGGAAATTCAATCCAATGGTTGTGAGTAAGTTGCAAGAGATAATGTATTAACATTATCTAAAGGATAATTGAAAGAAAACAAAAACAGAAAAGGGTTAGTATTTTGGATAAAAGACTAAGTTTGTATGAAAGAAGAACGAGAAAACAAAAACTTTTCTTCTCTATAGCATCATCAGCCGAAACTTCAAGGAGGCTCCATGGAGATTTCTTCAATTTTTCTACATCATCAAGCTTCCTAAATCAAAGATCAACAAAGGATTAAGTGGTACGGTTGGTTGGTTAGGTTATTGTTCAAGTTTTAATGGTTGGATTTTTGGAATAATCCATCTTTCTTCTTCTTGATTGAAGTCGAAAATCAAGGGATTTCTTGGCAAGTTTTCTTCAACTCATCTCTTCATCTCATCAAGGTAAGCTTATGATTAAGTTATGAGATGATTAT
>JBBYHH010529796.1:0-10944 GCA_038382905.1 Daphne laureola
CCTAAACTTCCAGAAAGTGACAAAACTCCAATTTTTGTCAACTTCTCAATTCTTTTCCAATTAATTATGAAAATTACCCAAAATTTCCATAATAAATTTTCGGTCAAACTTGGTCAACACTCCCAAACTTTCGGCCATCTTCCAATTTGGCCCAAAACTTTACCAAATTTGTTTCTTTCCATTTTAACTTTATTTACTTGAAAAAATGATCATTTAATGTAATTAAATCATCAAAATTGCTGAAAACAACAACTATTCACCGAAATTCTGGGCTGCATTTTGTATTTTTGGTTTTTAACCAAGTTTATACAAAACTTTCCAAAAGTGTCATTTTCCATTCTAAACCTTTATTTCCTTAAATAAAACACCATTTAACTTCATTAAATGACACTTATCCATCAAAACTCAAGATTAAACATTTAATCATCCATTTTTCGGTAATGACCAAATTTATCCCCAAATTTTCAGTTTTTCCCAAGATTTTCGGATTTCATCCAATTCTCACCCAAACTTCAAACAACTTTTCTAAATAGCCCTTAATCTTTCTTATCTTCACTAATCTTCCATTTAATCCAAACATTAACAACCAAAACATCACCAAATGCAAACCAAAGTTTCGGCCTTCCTCATGAATTCTTTCATATCCATTTTCCAATTAATCCACCATCTTTAATCCATCATAAACTACACTAAAACAACATTCCTTAACAAAAATTCAACAAACCATAACCCTAAAATCCAAGCCTAAATTCAGCCTTATCATGAACATCATGATACAACATGAATTTCATCTTATACTAAGCATTAATCTTGCTCCTTATCAACCCAAGAATACAATACTAACAAGCTTTCAACCAAATCCAAGATTAGTCATGAACAAGCTTCTCTTTCAACACCAAAACTTCAACCAAACATGGAATCATGGAGGAATTGCCAAGATTACAAGCTTACCTCAAAGCTTAGGAAGAAATGGATGGAGAAATTTGAGCATAACCTTCCCTTAATTTTCAGTTTTTGCTAGAAGAAAAGAGAAGGATTATTTCCATGATCAAAGCTTAATAACTTCACTAATTAACTAAGGAAACCATTACCTTAGTTAATCTTTGATGGATCTTGAATTAGGAGCTTGAAATGAAGAGCCACGAAGGAAGAAGAATGAAGAAATCGGATGGATAATGAAGCTAGAGGCAGAACACGGTTTCATGCTTTCTTTCTTTCTTTTTGTTTCCTTTTACTACTAACTTACTAACATATAACTACTAATTCATTTTCTTTTTAATTTTTCTCTTGTAGATAATGATTCTCCATCTTCAATTTCATCCATAGGATTAGATTCCATGATTGATCTTTACCATTAAAATTCTGACAACTCATTAGGTCATTAACCAAGGGTCTTTAGGCTATTAACCAACCTTTACTTTATCATCCTTTAATCAACCATAAAACCATACTACAACATACTAGCCCAACTTTTGGGCCCAAACCTCCTTAAATTCGGCCAGCCCATCCACAAATGTCCAACATGTGATTTTTGTCTAATTTTTTAAAATGACCATTTTGCCCACCGAAACCCATTTTTGGAAAAATGATCCGGGATTTCTAAAATATTTCAAAATATTAAAATCCCGTGGAATGGGCTCCAAATAAATTCTCGGGTCAAGAGAATTATAAAAAACGCATCCATTCTTCCAAACTGACCAATTTATCCTTTCGGGGTAAATTTTGGTAAAAAAATCCGATATTCATAATTTGATTTCCTGAAGCGGAATATCTCAAAGATAAAGTTCAAATCACTTCCCGGGACTCGAAAATCATCAGAAATCGTGTCCCGCACGTTTGAACATAAAGTCCCGGTAACTACAGATTTTTGTCTGTCGGCAATTTTTTCCAAAATTTCACCATTTTGCGGTGGTGACTGTAACAGTTGTTAGCCTATTTGAGTTTATTGGCCTTTTCTTTCATATGAGACACACTACAAGCCTAAATCTGAAAAACAAAATTTTTACCAAGCCATTAAGCTAGTAGAGTTTTTATTCATCATTAATATTGGCATAATTATATTAAGATGCAAGTGTGGGGGTATTAAATCTCATGGAATGGATGTTGAGAAAGAGTCAAATATGACCCATGCTAAAAAAAAAAGGAAGAGCTGGAAATAAGGCATAAGGAGAATGAAGAGAAACTGAGGTATTAAAAAATAAAGAAGAACTCTGCAAAGAAAAAGAGAAACACAGAGATGAAGAAGGGGGGAAAAGAGGGCTACTTGTGTAGCTGCCTTTAGTAAGGGGAAATAATTATACTGGTATTGAAAGAAAAAAAAAAAGAGTTGAGAATAAAAGAGAAGGAGAATGATGTCATACAGTGGTGCTGCAAAGGAGAAAAGAAAAGAGAGGGTAAAAACGAAGTTGTGAAGATGCTAGTGTTATGTGATTTGTGGTTTTCTTTACAAAGATTTTTTTAGGACATTCTACTGATGGGATAGTCCAGATTTCATTGAACTTATGTTTAGAATGTGTTTTGAGAACCATTTTCAACGTCTGATGTTGAAAGCTTATTAATTGATGAATTGTTGCTTTACTAGTTTGATGGCTTATGAGTCACTATTCCAAATATTTCCTACCTTGACCCTGACCTCAGTACAACCCTGAAAAGACCTTATGATTTATGTGAGTATGTAATCTAAGTGGTGGAGAAGTAGAAGATATGCAAGTATATGGTAGAACACTTCTTTTGGAATAAAATTGAGTGACAAATCTACCCTTGAAACACATGAGAATGAGTGACTATCCTTGTGAGCTCTAAATTTGGTTACTCCATCTTTTTAAGGTGGTTTGCTTACTAATTGATTTTAATGCATATTCATTTCATTCATGATCTTTAGGAAGTTTTTTTTAAAAGACAACTATTTTATTAAATAATTAATAAGGTATACAACTTCTAGCTAAAAACTAGCCCATACACACCAAAATCCATGTACCTAAAGTAAAATCCCCAAAATACAGGTCCTATCAAAACTATATCGCTAAAAAAGAAATATCTCCAGATTCTTCCACACCTCTTACTCTCAACTAAAACAAGTCGATCTCCATAAGAACAACAACCAGGCTACTTATTAATATTCCATTGTAATCTCTTCAGCTCATTTTTCAATTTTGAACAAGATTCTGCTTCTGATTTTGCGGCACCCTTCACTTTTTCACTTACACTTTCAAATTGCTCCTTGGATTTTTCATCTCCAGTAGATATTTTATAGGAGGATTTAGAATCACTATACAACTCCATCCAATTACAAAAAAATGGCATTTTATTACCCTCCTTTGAAATATTTAAATCCTCTCCACTTAATGCTTCACATGACCCTAAAATGTCCATATTAAATGGATTCTCCACTTGATGGCTGATAACAGACATTTTTTCCAAACACTTAATTCCTTCATTGATACTTTTCAAACTCACCTGCTTACCAATGTGATTCTCCTTCCCAACACTAATGTTGTCAGCACACTTTACCTTGGAAAACTCAACAGTTGCACACTGCCCCACCTGTCCCAGGCCTTCCGATTCAATCACCCTGTTAAAGACAAGCTCCAGTCTGCCGGAAATGTTCGCCGGCCCACCAGAAATGATCGCCTTCACATTGAAATCGTTCGCCGACCCACCAGATTCATTCGCTAGCCCACCAAAAGTGAGCGACGGCCCGCCAGTCTCTACCTGCCTCAACATCAGACTCACAAAACCAGTGCTAGTCCCGAAAAAATCAGATTTGGTGACGGGGCATCCACCAGCATCACTAGAAGCAATGTAGACCAGCCCCTTTATGCTGGAAAACTTTTCCGGTGGAAGATCCTTCCTATGCATAGTGATCACGGGAAGTCCAGGCTTATAACCGACTCCATCCAAAATGGAACCACTCGTCACCACCGGAGTGTCCGACTCTACCCAGCGGCGCTCCTCCATGCTCCATTTACCACGAAATATTATCTCCGGTCCATGCTTCACGATCAAAATCACAGCTTCTTCTGGATGATGAGGCACCGAACCGACAACATACACAACTATTTTGGGATTCACTGCACAAGATTGTGGACTACCTCTAATTTTCGAGATCTGATTTACCATTTGCTGAGATCGCCAAAGAGAGTTTGAATCACCCTCATCCATTGGTCTTGCCATTGGAAAATCCATCAAAAATAGAAGACGATGCCAATCTCAACCTTTAAATCCCTTAGGAAAAATAATGCTAGTCCTCATTGTTTGAGATATATCGACTAGTTGTAAGAATCGACCATAGTTATTGGCACGAATAGAAAGTGATAAAACCCTGTCACTCGAACTTCTGCTAATCTTCTTGCCCCCAACAGAAGGCTTGACTATGAACTCAGACCAACATGTTTTCATCCACTAAATTTCATCTTCATAGAGATCGATCAATCCTTCGAATCTCTTCCCCTCCTCGACGATACGTAAAACATTAATCTTGTTTCCTCATTCAATGAAAAAGATAAAAGACTTCTGATGTATAAAAATTTGAGTTTTATAATCAAATCTCATTTTGAATTCCTTCTGATCATAGGTAAAATAATCACCCCATATTGCTCTCACCCTGAATCATGCTTCTCCCATGCACAACCCTAACCAGTTGCATGATTAATTCGCGATATCTTCCAAACCAAGCGATTAAACTTTGTAGGATTTTAACCCAAGTCTCTAGGCATTAGACTAAGTGTTTCCGCTACAAATAATCAAGCAAAACAAAACCCACACAAAAAATCACCATTAAAGTCAAATTTGAAGTTTCTCTCTCTAGAATTTGTGCAAACTTGAAGAACTAAGCATTTTTTAACCATAAACTTGCTTATAATCATCACTCATCCCTATTATATCATGAATCAAGCATTACATCCATCAAAATAAGCATGAATCAAGAGATCCGAATTTACCTCTTTAAAAACCTAGATTAGAGTGTTTCCTTGGTCATCTTGTGCAAGAATTGATGAAAAATGAGTGATGGAAGTGTGGGTTTGGTGTTGTTGGCGCTATAATGGCCAAGAGGGGTGATATTTTGGACTTGAGGAGTGAGAGAGTGAAGTGAAGAAGATAAAAGAACCCAAGTTAAAAATACTTACAGACTTAGCGCCATTGAGGCGCCATACTTTCACCAAGTTAGCGCCATAGGCTTGGTGCTATGTAGATGGCGCCAAGTTAGCGCCAACTTGACATCATAGCCCTTGCTCCTTCCAAACCTCTTGCCTTCAGACATGGCGCCATGGAGATGCCAAGGAGCTGCCAAGAGAGCGACATTTCTTCCCATTTTCGATTAAATCTCCCTAGCTACAGGCCTAGCGCCATTGAGGCACCAAAATGGTGCCATGGAAGCGCCAAAATGCCATTTTTGCATCCCGTTGGGTTGGCGCTATCTGCATAGAACCAAGATAGTGCCAAGGTTGCACCATATGCTGTAGACTTTCCAAATCTCTCCAAGTATTTGTAGCATCCATTTGTTTGTCATTGAATGCTCTTACATTATGATTCCTCACTATTTTCAGCTCTCAAAATTATGTTTCTCACCTGCACATGAGGTAAACAAATCAACGCACCCACTCTTTTTCTTGACTAAAAATTAAAGAAATGAAAAGGAACTTAGAACATGAAACTTTGAACCGGTTAGGTTGCCTCCTAACTAGCACCGCATTTGAAGACTTTGGCTAGGCATGACCTGAACAATACTCATGGTAGTCGAGCTGAGGAAGGATTCTTCATGGCAGTATTGGTTGCTTCCATGAGAGGTTGAGAGGTCTTCTTTTCCTTTTTGGGTTTTTTCTTGACTTTCCATATATGATTGAGTTGAAGTCTCTGAATCTCCTCTCTCACAAATCTCATTAGCATACCACATCCTTTCCTCTTCCTTATTTTGGTCTTAGGAGTTTCATTCTCCTTTATCTTCTTCTTGCCAAACTCACTTTGACATTGTTGCATCTCTTGATCATCCTCACTTTCTTCATACTCTTTGAATCCCAAATCTTTGATGTAGAAGACTTGTTGCAATATATCCTTGAGAGATGAGTTCTTCATAGGTCTTTACTGCCTATTTTATTATGCAAGCTTGATGTTTGGCTCCTGATTGTAAAAGGTAGCCTTGGTCTCTTTTTTATGCTCATTTCTCTCACTTTTCTTCTCACCAACTCTTCTCATTTCATAATCGCCTACAAAATAACAAATCTGAAGTTCTCCATTTACCACTCTCATTTTATCCGCCAGCTGGAAACACAGTTCCACATCTTTGATCCTCAAAGTCAAGATACCCTTTTTCACATCAATTATTGAACATAAAGTGGCCAAAAATGGACTACCAAGTATGATGGGCATCTTGGTGTCTTCCTCCATATCTAATATTACAAAATCCACCAGGAAGTAGAATTTTCCAACTTTGATGATAACATCTTCAACAACGCCCCGAGGATATGTCAATGAATGATCTGCTAGCTGTAGACAAATGGAAGAAGGCTTTACTTCCCCTAAACCCAGCTTTTTGTGTACTGAATAAGGCATCAAATTGATGCTCGCTCCAATATCACACACGGCTTTATCAAAATGGAACGGGCCAATATCACATGGAATTATGAAGCTGCCTGGATCCTTGACTTTTTGGGGTAGTTTCTTATGAATTATAGAACTAGCCTCTTCTCTCATCATAATTAGCTCATTGTCCAAAACTTTCTTCTTCTTACTGTTTATATCCTTGAGAAACTTCGCATATTTTGGCATTTGGCAGATTACTTCCAAGAAGGGTAGGTTAATCTCCACCTTTTTGAAGATTTCTAAAATTTTGAGAATTGCTCATCTTCACGCTGCTTTGCAAATCTTGCCAGAAATGAGAGTTTAACTAAGCTCTTGAATCTTACCCATGCTTGGGGTGAATTTTCATGTGATGACTCTCGGAATAACAAAATCTCCTTTTTGAGTTCAAAGGCCTCATGTCAAAAAGTACTTCCCAAAAAATGCCCTTCTTAGCTCTTCCCATGAAGTAATCTTTGCTGGATTTAGACTCAAATACCATAGTTTTGCACTTCCATTCAATGAAAATGAGAACAATCACATTCGTTTAGATTCCTTGGACACCCCTTTCAAAACTAAAGTGTCGATTGTCATGGTAAAATTATCCAAATGATTTTTGGGATCCTAGGTGGCATGTCCCGCAAAGGATTGACGCTCTACATAAGATATTACATGTGCCAAAATAGTGAAATCTAAATGGACAACAGCTGGTTGTACGACTGTTTGCTCATTTTCCAAGAGCTTTGGACCACATAACTCCGGAAGTGGAATTTTTCTTTGCATAGGCTCTTGGTTTTGAATACCCTCCATGATAAAATGTGAAAATTGGGATTTGAAGGCACCTACAACTCAACAAAGACAATAAAGATATGGAAATGTTAAATCAAATAAAATATATGCACAAACAAGCAAAACACACAAACAACCTATCAACAAAACTTTTCCCCAGTAACGGCGCCAAAAACTTTTTGGTGCAAAAGGGTATACTTTTTTTCAGCTCTTTTTAGTCAAGTTTTATATTTATAATCAACCTTTTATCTAGCCCCAACCACAAGGATCGCACATAGTATGTGGCTTGAGAGTAAGGGTGTCGAATCCAAGGGAAAAGGTGTATGAGTGAAATGTTGCTAATGTACGATGATAAATGGGTAATGACAACAAGTTTAGTGATGAATTTGATGCAAAATCAAGTAACTAGTGGTACCAAGGCTATTCCTATAGCACTTAACAAAACTACTCAGTTGGCTCAACAAACAAGCAACACAAAAATGGGAATTAACTCAATAAACTAAATCTCTCTCGGGGTTTATCTACGTATTAGGAGATTCACTACGTGTTCTATGCATGCTTAGAGGTGATTTACTATGATTAATTCCACGCTCCTCTCAGATACTACGGATAATCTCCCTCAAAATACACTTGCACCTAACCGCTCTCGCGCATTAAGGATGGTGCACCTAAGATGTTACTACGATTGGGTCGATTCTCTCTCGAACAACAACACACTTCTCAACTAAAGTGAGATTAGTCACTCTCATGATCCAATACTCACTTTTGAGGATTTACAACCCCTAATTTACTCAAAACTCAACTTACTAAAGTCATCTATTACATTTAGAAAACTAATCAATCAATTCCACTAGTGTTATGTCGATTAAATTCATCTCAGACATTTAATCAAAGACCTAGAAGAGTAAATATGAACGAGTGTTTCATTCATCAAACCCTAGAAGAAAGACTAACTACTCATAAGAACTCATGCCGTAAACAATGGACAGCAATGAAATCAACATCAAACAATCATATATAAAGAGGAGAAGGGATAGAAAAAACTTATTTAAATGACTTCTCAGCATCTCCAACCAGCATCCATCAATCCTCCATGAAAAGAAGGCTCAAAGCCCTAGGTAGCAGCCCCAAAAGGGTAAGTACAACTGAAATTCAGAATGAATGAAAAAACTTTCTAAAACTTACTCTAAAAGTGTTTATATACTAAATCTAATACCCAAGAGTGCCTCTAGACATGTTAGACACTTAAAAGGTAAAAATGTCCTAAAAAATGGGTAAAAAGAGGATAAGACCGAAGCACGATGGGAGGCCAGAGAATAATTAAGTTGCAGGAGTTAGCGCCAAGATGGCGCTATCCTTGCGCCATCATGGCGGCACAGTAGATTCAGCTCTAGGTGAGTTTGGCGTTAGGTGTTAGCGCCAACCTAGCGCCAACATGGCGCCATAGAGGTGCAAGCGTCTTGGCGCTATGTCTTAGCGCCAACATAGTGCCAAGGAGGTCCAGCAGAATTTCTTCGAGTTTTCCTTCAGGGATAGCGCCATGGTTGTGCCAAGATGGCGCCACAGTGCTTTCTTCCAGCCCTTGTGCCATGCTTGCGCCATTGCCTTATCGGTGTGATATCTTGCCCTCCGATGCTTCATTTAAGCTAAAACTTGGTGTCCATCTTCATCCTTGTATGCTCTTCATGTTTGCTCCATCTTTTACGCTCCTTTTACTCAAAATCACCCATAATCTGTGCGCCTACAAAGAAATGCAAATAACAAGTAAAATGCACATAACAATCATTAATGAGTTCTAAAAGTGATGCATTTGACTTAAAACACTTAGAAAATATGTGTGTGGTTGTGCACACATCAACAACTTGCAAGATCTTTATTTCTAAAACAAGTTAAGTCTTTGAAAAGAAAAGAAGAAACTTGAGAAAGTCTGATAATCAAATCAGAGTTTCAAGATCCATAATACAGATTCAAGGTTTTAAAGTGTGTTTAAAGAAAAGAAATAAGAGAAGGAAAATAAGTATAAAACCTAATACAGAGCCTAGTAGAGTGTAAGTCTTCATGTCTCTTAGCAGCTCTTTTTTTCAGACTCCGAGCCTTCCTCCTCGATTCTTCCTTCCAGTCTTGATATGTCATTAGGTTCCCTTCGAGTTATATTAAGGGAAATAAGTAACAAGTATAGCAGATTACAAGTTAATTAGGTAACTTGTGAAGGAAGAAAAGAATGAGAGAAGGGTTCGGAGTACTTACAGGGGCGGTGGCACTCCCGTTGGGAAGATGCAGCTTCTCTCCAGAGAGCCCAGAAGGGTTGTCTGCTGTCGGGAATGAAGCCCTTCCCAACCATAGAGTTGGTCTTCGTCTGACCTAGCTTTGGCTTTCGAATGGCTTCCAAACTCTACTACATTGCTTACGCTCTACACACTTGGTAGACACATAGAGGACAATACAACAACACCTAGATAGATTGGGCATGAAGTAGCATTCTTAACGTGCAAGTAAGAAGTAGAAGTAGTCATGGACGTAGACACGGTTTTAAGTGATGTTGCCTGTTACGGCCACCGACAGAGTTCATCGGAACAGTAAAAAGGTAAGAATTTCATTGTAAAATGTGTATGATTTTATGTGAAGGTTTTGCATAGTTATTGGTTCGGTCGGATGATTTCGAGGAAAGATTCTTCGATAGAACAATAGATGGGATGATCGTGGTTGGAATGGGCTTTGAAAGGTTGGGAAAAGATGGCCCGAGCCCTACGAAATTGCACCGGAACCACCACGGTCAAAGAGAGATAAAAATGGAAAAGAATGGAATTGGAATGGTGTTGAACGGCAGCCACAGCGCAGCGACGGCGGAGTGGCGGAGTGGCGGCGTGCATCGCGAGGAGACTCTGCCTGGGCTCGTGCATCGCAGCGGACGTACGGTGAGCTGGCGGCGGTCGCCACAATGACTTGCTGCCTCAGTTCGTGAAACCGCGGCGGTGGTGCGGCGCTGGAACAGTGCGTGCCGGGAATGCATTCTGTTGAAGTTTGCAAGCTGGACGGCGACGGTGCGGCACTGGCACGACGTGCGCCAGGATGAGTTGTTGCCTGGCTGGCGACGATGCGGCGACGGGATGGCGGAGCTGTGGCACAGCGTGACGCCGCGGGAGGACTCCGTATAAAACGGGCCGCGGAGCATGTTCATCATCTTCATCGTTAGAATTTCCGGAAAACACTCTCTCACTATCCTCTCTCTAAAATCCACCAATTCTCTCACCCTAAGGATCGATTCGACTAGAAATTCAAAGGGGAATCCGATTTTCATGTCAGAATCACAATTCCAGTAACGATTCCACATGATTCAAGCCCAAAATCGGTTGATTTGAAGGATTTCCAAGATTTGGGAAAAAATCAAATTGGAGCAATAGGGCTTCCAATTGATTCAATTGATAAGGTAAACATGTTTTTTTGTTAATGGGGAGTTAGAAACATGTTTTACATCCTTGAATCGAAGTGAATTGGGAATTTTGAATTCTAGGGTTCATGAAGGGAATTTTCGAAAATTGGGCAATTTTGGAAATTGAAGCTAAATTGTTGTTCCTTGATGGATTTAGGACAACATTAATA
>JBBYHH010529907.1:0-10944 GCA_038382905.1 Daphne laureola
ATGTTAAAGGAGGGTTATTACCCTGCCAGTTTAACAACATGTTGGTTAAAAACCTTTCTTTAGAATCTTTCCATTTTTAGCTTACAAAATTCAAACTAACTACTCAAAAAATGTTCAAATCTGGTTTTCAACCTTTCCTCCCTTTCCATCCGACCTCCTTGGCACGTGGGGGAGTGCTCTGGGCATGTGTGGGCGCGTGAGCTTCCGAGGCCACGCGTGGGAAGGTGATTTGGGCGCGTGCAAGGCTTGGGAAGGTGGTGGTGGATGCCAGATCAAGTGTATTGCTGCAGGGAGACTTGGGTGAGCGTATAGGGTCCTCCTGGGGCGCGTGTGAGCGCGTGAGTGGCGCGTGAGTGTCATCCCCCGAGAGTATGCTCACCATTTGGCCTCCATTGAAACTTGACCTTGTTTCTTCCAAGTGAATGTCGAGATGTTGAAGCTGCAACATCCTGTCTCGGCCTTCTTCCAGCTCTTCCTCTTATGCCATAAGCCTCATGAATGCATTTAGGCTTTCTTGTGCTTTCTTGAAACGGGACCCTGTCATAGGTCTACCAAGTCCTTGCAAAGGGTTGTATGCCTTGGGAGCTTGGGGTTGATCTTCCTTGATGATGTCCACATCAAGTCGGGATATGAGTACTACGGAGGATAGGGTTCTGGGTGACAACGCGCTGTAGTCGCTCGACATGGCTTTGTTGTATCTTTATTTTTTAGACTGGTTTATATATGTTGTTCTATTACAACTTATGTATTTGTGACTTATTGTATCATATGGTTTTAGTAACGCTTTCATTTACTACTCTGATAATTTATTCTTGCTTTTTCCAAAAAGTTATTCCAAGTCTGAAAAGTTTCAAAATTTTCACAAAAATTAGGTTCTAAAAATAGGGGTGTTACAAAGTGGTATCAGAGCAATGTCATCGAGGAAAGAAGTTGTCTTACTCAGTAAGTTCTTCTTATATATGTTGCAGGGTTTAGGATAGAGATGTTGGTTTACCTTGAACTCTCATAATGGAGCATAAAATATTAGGTTAAGTAGAAACCAAAGTATAACAACTTGACCTTAAATTGAGTGCGTAAAAAAGCTACACAAAGTAATTTGAACAACTATATAAATGTTTAGGGACACCTAGATATAAAGTAGTTTCTCTCCTTAACTAACCCTTTCCCCTTTAAGATATGGATGATCTAGGCTTAATCTCTAACCCACCATTGCCACCTATATAAGGGTGAGGTCGACCGCCTCGAGGTCGAGGACATGGTGGTCCCCAACCAGAGAACAATCTCGAGAAAGATCTGGTAGCTGATGATCAGAATGATCAACTACACCAAACGATGATCAGGATGGGTCAGTTGATGAAGCAATTGGATCAGTGCTTCAGAGATGACCCTCATGACGCTTCAGGTGCCACACAGACTACTCTTCCACAGACTGAGGACCACTACATTTCTTGGGCAGACTTCATTCGTGCCTTCTATGCCAGATAACCTCGAAATTATGAGTTGAACAAAGTCATAGAATGTTTTGTGCTAATCTTGAGTGAACAGGTACTTTTTTGAGGTGATGAGAACCTCCAAGGAAAGAGATTTCCTCTCAAAAACCTAGGGCAACTTATCGATGGATGATTACACTAACAAATTCAGTGCTCTCTCCTGCTATGCCACTCATATCATATCCACTGAGACCCGAAAGATCGAAAGATATGTTGTTGGCCTGCAAGATGAGTTTGGAGTGAATCTCTGCATGTAGAAGTTGGACTCTTATGGAGAGGTTGTAGATCTGGCCCAGAGGGTGAGGCATGTGTGAGGGAGAGACAGATAACTCGGTCCAACATCCCCTTTTATGGTGGGCTTCCACCTCGACCATGTTTCACTAGGAGCTATCGTCCTCCGTCAAGGCCGACTGTTAACCAAGGTAGTGGACAGTTTGGTCGCGGACAACTATCATGTGTGAGGGTGAGACAGATAACTCAGTCCAACATCCCTTTTTTTGGTAGGCTCCCACCTCGACTATGTTTCACTAGGAGCTACCCTTTGTATTGACGATATCTACTCCATCTGATGCTCGTATGAGCTCAACTCGCATGCTTCGGTCTTGTCCAGTAACAGTTGAAGGACATGATCTAGATGCCAACTTGGTGTTGTTGGACTTGTCCTGGGTTTGACTATATCTTAGGTATGGACTGGTTACATCGCCACCATGCTAAAGTGGATTGTCATCAAAAGCTGGTTACTTTCACCCTTCCGACTGGCACAGAAAAATGCTTCGTATGAGAGAAGGAGAAATCCTTGCCCATCCTGATTTCATTCATGCAAGCTGAGAGATACCTTAGTCAAGGTTGTGTTAGATATTTAGCTCACGTTAAGGTGGACCCAGAGAAACCTAATACAATAGCAGGTATCCAAGTTATGGAGGAATTTCTAGAGGTGTTTCCAGAAGAGCTGCCTGGACTCCCACATTGTCAAGAGACCGAGTTTATAATAACCCTGTTACCAGGAACCACACCTATCTCTCAAGCACCTTATAGGATGGCGCATTCTGAACTAGTGGAGCTGAAAGTGCAGTTACGGGAATTGTTAGATAAAGGATTCATTTGGTCCAGCACTTCACCTTGGGGAGCTCTGGTCTTGTTTTTCAAGAAGAAAGATGGTAGTCTAAGACTATGCATCGACTACAGGCAATTGAACCAGGTGACTGTGAAAAATCGATATCCCTTACCCAGGATCGATGATCTCTTTGACCAACTATGGGGAGCTGGAGTGTTCTTAAAGATTGATTTGAGGTTGGGATATCATCAACTAAAGATCAAAGGAGAAGATGTGTCGAAGACGACCTTTCAAACCCGCTACGGACATTACAAGTTCCTGATGATGTCATTTGACTTGACTAATGCTTCCATTGCATTCATGGGTTTGATGAATAGGGTCTTCTAATCATGTCTAGATCAGTTTATGATCATCTTCATTGATGACATATTGATCTATTCACCCGATGAAGAAACTAACAAGTAGCATTTGAGAATCATTTTACAGACCTTGAAGGAACACCAATTATATGCAAAATTGAGCAAATGCGAGTTTTGGCTTGATCGGGTAGTCTTTCTCGGACATGAAGGAAGGGATTTACGTAGACCCAAGCTAAATTGAAGCGGTGATGAACTGGCAGCAACCAAAGACAATGACCAAAATTAGAAGCTTCTTAGGCTTTGCAGGTTACTATCGAGGTTTTATTGAGGGTTATTCCAAGCTGGCGCGTCCTTTGACCCAACTAACTAAGAGGGATAAACCTTTTATGTGGACAGAGCAGTCTGAGGAAATCTTCCAAGAACTGAAGCATCGTTTGATAACAGTACCTGTTCTCACTCTTCTTGACGGCCACAGTCATTTTGCAGTATACACAAATGCGTCTCACCAAGGTTTGGGTTGTGTATTGATGTAATCGAGGAAGGTAATTACTTATGGGTCTCAACAATTAAAGCCACATGATTTGAATTACCCTACCCATGACTTAGAGTTGGCCACGGTCATTCATGCCTTGAAGTTATGGAGGCATTTTCTGTACGGATAAGAGTTTGAGATCTTCACTGACCATAAAAGCCTACAATACCTGCTATCCCAGAAGGATTTAAAAAATTAGCAACATCGATGGGTGGAATATCTTACGGATTATAATTATACCATCCAATACCACCCCAACAAGGTTAACTTGGTGGCATATGCTTTAAGCTGGAAGGGGAGTGTGCAGATGACTGCCCTACTAGTATCTAAATGGAAATTGTTGGAGGAATTCAGCGATGAGTCTTACCGTTCAACCTCATACAGCTGAGAGTTTCCTAGCCAACATAAGAGTAGAGCCTACTTTGATATAGAAAGTGCAGGAATCCCAGAAGATGGACCTAGAATGTGGAGATTGGAGTACTTCAATGCAGATGGGTTTAGTACAGATGATAATGGCATTCTCAGATTCCAATGCAGATTGGTGGTTCCTAAACACAACAATGTGAAGAGGGACATTTTGATTGAGGCTCATGCATTAAAATTTACTATCCATCCTGGAAGCTCTATAATGTATCATGATCTGAAAAAGATGTTCTGGTGGAATGGTATGAAGAAGGACATTCCTGAGTTCATTGCTAGTTGTTTAACCTATAAAAAGGTTAAACTTGAGCATCAGAGACTTGGAGGTTTGTTGTAACCATTGGAGATTCCTTAGTGGAAGTGGGATGACATCACCATGAATTTTGTAGTTGGACTACCCATGACCCGATGTCGACATTATGCCATTTGGGTGATCATCGATCGGCTGACCAAATCAGCTCATTTCATATCCATCCAAAAGACTTTTCCAGTATCGAATAACCGAGGTGTACATCACAGAAATAGTCCAACTTTATGGAGTGCCTAAGAGTATTATTTCTAATAGGGATCTGAGGTTTACCTCACACTTCTGGAAAGCATTTCATAGACAGATGGGTACTACCACTTTCATGAGTACAACCTTTCATCCTCAGACACAGATGGACAATCTGAGCGGACTATTCAAATGCTTGAGGATATGCTAAGGGCTTATGCCTTGGATCACAAAGACTCATGGGATCAGGAATTACCTCTTGTAGAGTTTGCTTACAAAAAAAGTTATCATGTAAATATTCAGATGACTTCATATAAAGCATTGTACGGATGAAGTTTTTGTACCCCGGTTTTTTGGAAGGAGGTTGGAGATAGACCTTTGTTGGGTCTTGATTTTGTCCAACAAACCTCAGATAAGATTAAATTGATTCAAGAAAATGTAGTAACAGCCCAGAACAGACAACGCAGTTACACTGATCACATGCATCGAACCTTAGAGTTTGACGTGGGTGATCATGTGTTCCTGAAGGTATCACCGACTAGAGGTGTGTAATGATTTTAGGTAAAGGGAAAGATAGAACCTCGTTACATTGGTCCTTTTGAGATCCTTGAGTGAGTCAGAAACCTAGCCTACCGAATTGCCTTGCCACCTAGTTTGCCTAGGTTTCCAACTCACTCAAGGATCTCTAAAGGATCAATGTAACGAGGTGCTAGCTTTCCCTTTTCCCCAAATCATTACACACCTCTGGTTGGTGATCCCTTCAGGAACACATGATCACCCACGTCAAACTCTAAGGTTCGATGCCTGTAATCAGCGTAACTGCGTTGTCTGTTCTGTGTTGTTACTAGATATTCTCTCAACAATCGATCAAACCCCTACCACACTGTTCCATCATCACCTTAGGTTCTATCATTCAACCTTTCTTCTCTAAATAGAAATGTTTAGTGAGTAGGAAGAAAGAAATCAGAACTTGTAGATTAAACTTTCGGCTTCACCTCCTATCCTCCTCTCCAGCCAATTCCGCCTCCAAACTTCAGCCCAATTAGCTCCACCTCAATGAGATGAGTCCAGCCCACTGTCTCCGGTTGCCGGAGGTGCCAAAATAGAGGAGAACGGAGCCGGGAATCATTTCTGACATGGATGCAGTTTTCTCACCAATCGGAGCTTCGTTGGCCTCAAGACCACCACCATTTCCTCCCTCGTCCACCGGCACACCAAAATAGAGCAAGGCCCCCACTGAAATTCGCTCATCCACCGCCACCGAAGTGCACTTTGGCAAAACCCATCGAAGAAGATGAACTAATATTCTTTCTTCTTTATTTCAGTAAAATTACGAGTTTAGTCATTTCCCCTATACTTTGTTCCTTGTTCACTTAAACCCCTCTAGTTTACTTTAGTTTCATTTAAGCCACCCTTTGTAGTTTAAAATTTAGCATTTGCTTCACTACTTTTAAACTTTGTATTTATTGTCTTTCAATTTTTTTTTTCTCTGAGCATGCTCACTTTCTTTTAATTTTTTTTATATACTCTTGTTTTCCTTTTACAAAATTTATTTTGTTTTATTTTTATATCTATCATTGTAAAAATTTTACTTTCATACTTTGAGCTTTTGTTTTGTTTATCCCTTTTTATAAATTTATTTAAGTTGTGAAAATTACTACTTTTGATTATAATTTTCTTGTTAGTGGTTTATAACTTTTATAAATTGTTGTTGCTAACTTTTATTTTGTTTAAAGTATTAAGTATTAATTTTAAGTGCATAAAAATATTTCTTGTGCATAAAATTTTTTATTTGTGCTAAGAAGCCTCCAAAAATTCTCGGACTTCTCTTTTGACCCAAACCTTATCTTAACCCATCTTAGAGCATTGTGGAATCGTAACCGCCTTCATTCTTTTTCCCTAAATCTTACCTATTGGTACCGGTAAGCTTTCATTGTAGAATCTCATAGAATATTTCATTAAATTCTTATTATCGCTAGGACCTTGACTCTAAGCATCAACTTCAACCGACATTCTCGACCACCCTTGATTCATAGCCGACGCCTACTCCCGGCTACATCCAAGTAAGCGGTAGTGTACAAGTTTTTCACTATAGTTCTCTTCAGTGCTCATAAATAAGATACCAAATAATGAACTCTAAGTTAAATACTCGGTTAAATTCACAAAGTAACGAACGGGTAACCCGGGTAGCGTAATATATTAATTTCTTGATATCTTGGGTAGAATTATTGGTTAGTACTTCGAGTTGCAACTTTAACTTGGTTGATATATGATTATTGCACGGTGACTGTTGTATGCATACACTAGTATCATGTTAAGACCGTTACCTTAGTGAAAACTCATCAGTATCATGTTAGGTCCGTTAATTGAACTCCGCTAGTATCATGTTATGGTCGGAGAGTCTAAATGAATCTAGTATCATGTATAGACCCGAGAGACACTAGTACCATGTTTAGGCCCGTAAAATGATAATGACATGCTTAGGATTTCATGCTTAAAATCATGAAACTTGTATTAAGCTGGTAGTTAAATATTTAGGCATGAAATCAATAGACAAAAGGTTTTATTAATCAACACACGAGATTGAGAGATGACATAAGTAAATTTAAACTAATGAATAATTGATTTTCATGACATCATGTAAGTTACAAGATATACAGTTTAAAAGTAGAATGTCTTGGTCATGGCATCGCATTAAGGAACTAATAGAGATTTATCTAACATGCATCATGAACGGTTGACACATTCGGTTATTGAATGATATGTGCATAATCATAAGAGATAAAATATGATTAGTCCAAACGTTGTTAAACATTTAGAGTTATGTGTTTAATGAGACGCATATAGCTTGAAGTGGTTAACGGGTTAGGTATGCTTGCGTGCCAGACCGACCAAACAAGTATGACCTAACTCAGCGTGGCATAACATAATGCATGGTATGATGTGCACTTGCAGACCAAACATACACACTTCAAGTGATTAATGAGTTAGGTATGAGGCAATAGCGAGTAGACTACACTTCATGACCGAACTTTAGCAAAATGAATGAGGTATGAGGAAGTGGCGAGCATACCACACTTCATGACCTTACTTCCATTAGTGTGAGGAGAGGAGTTGTTCGGGTCGGATGACCTGAACATATCATGGAGGGCGAACATACCCGATCCATGTAGATTTTGAGCGCGCAGGCCCGTTAGGTAGTGCTCTAGCTTCACAAGCTGGTGCGAAGACCAGACTTGTGAAGCGCAATCACGAGAAGCTCTTCTAGGATGGGTATCTTCTAGGATGACTGTCAGTATCCCTAGTTGCTCTACTAGGGGAACATTCCCAGAGTGGGTGCTATACACACCCACTATCGGTCGTTCAACAAAATTTATTTGGTAATGATAAGAAATAAATGATTATTACATCATACATATGACAAACATTTAATGGACAAACACATGATTTACTTTTCCTTATATCTCGAATGATTGGATTTATGTTATTAATCAATCGTACTTAGTTTACATTGTTTGTAGTCTTGTTTGTTTGAGGACGTATCAAAACCTTAGTGAAGGTCCTGATACACTACTCCTTACTGAGCGTATGGATGCTCACCCCTTACAATTTCAGGTGAGTACTTTGATGAAGAGTATTATCCCGAGCTCACTAGGCTGGAGCCGGGATACGAGTACTACGAGGAGGAGCAGACTCTGGATGACGACGCGTTGTAGTCGCTCAACATGGCTTGTTCTATCTTTATTTTAATTAGGGACTTATTTTATTTATCTTGCTCTATTACAAACTTACTTATTTTATCATTGGTTTTAGTAACGCTTTTATTTATTACTCTAATAATTTACTCTCGGTTTTTCCAAAAGATTTTTAAAGTCTAAAAAGTTTGAAAATTTTCACAAAAATTAGGTTATAAAAATGAAGGCGTTACACAAATATTGTAATTCGAATTATTTATTTAATTAAGCAATCAAAAAGATAATACTGGATATTAAAGATGTTGTATCCTATGTGGTGCTTAGGTGGATCCTACGTGTTGACACCAGAATGTTGTATTCACTTAATCTTTTTTTGGTAGTTCTTCGCTATTAACATATTTTATATTAGATACACATTCTTTTAAATGGAAAAAAAAAAGTTCCTAAGTATGCTCACAAGCCACAAATTATAAAATTATAATAAATTTAATATGACATTAATCTAAATGCAAGTAGAAAATCATAAAATGTAAATAAATCACTAAAACTCTTTCAAATTTTTAATTTTTAATAAGTTTTTTTTTTTACAAAAAATGTATCTATACATTAAAGACTTTAAGCAACTACATATAATTATTCTACTTTATATGTTAAAATTTGAAAAATCATAAAAACCAAATCCATCAATTTTACTTGAATGGAAGGAGTAACATTTTTTGCGTCTATATAAAATTATCTCACTTTTCTAATTTGACATAAACTTTGTAAATGTCTATGTATGTAGTGTTTTGTAGTACTATTTAAAATTCTTTGAATCACAAACATTAACCGTAAATATCATGATGATTCACTAACTTTATGATGAATTCCACTCATATTTTTTTTATTATCAAATTCTGACATTTTTGTAAAATAATAAACATCTATAAAATACTCAGAATTCATGTGTGTTTTTTAAAACACACATGAGGACTAACCTTCTAAAATAGAAACTTGATGCGTACCTATTAAATGTTAGTCTGTTAGGCTTTTATCATATACAGGTCATCTACCGCGGGTAAAAGCTATGTTATTCAGCATTCAAAATTGTTGGATTTCTATCTTCCATATACCCAATGTTGTTTTGGATTTCTATCTTCTCTGGGGTGGTCAACCTCTTCTAAGAAAAGAATTGTTGATTGGGATAGAACCTGTTTACCTAAGAAACGTGGTGGCTTGGGTTTGTTTTCCATGATTAACTGGAATCTTGACTAATAGGCAAAAACGCTTTGGAGACTTATGATTGACAAACAAAGTCTTTGGGTGAGATGGATGCATAGATTTTATAAAGGTGTAGATATTTGATGATGCCCTTTTCCAGAGAGAGCTCTTATGGGTGTTAAGACTATTTTTAATAGGAGAGCCTGTTTTCAGGATTGGTTTCAAAGGCTCAATTATTCTGGCTTTCATACATTCCCTTCAAAGCAGGCTTACATAATGTTGTGGAAAATTATGGTGTGGTCAATTACTCGGTGGAAACTTGTTTGGGGTTCTACTCATACTCTTAAGGTTTTTATGATGGCTTGGTTGGTAGCCTTGATTAGGCTTCCCACTATGGCTAGGGTTTCTCTTTGGAAACCTCGTATTATCAACAATTGTATGTTTAAATGTGTTTAACAATCGAAGCTCTAACAACTTTGAGAGAAAATTTGTCATAGAATCTCACACTAATGCCATTAGTTATGAAATCTTAAAAGAAAGTATTTCTATAATTTCTATCACTAAATATATCATATATAGTTTAATTAATCAATTTAGGCCATCTCTGACAAATCTATTTGCCGATTTGTTTTCTAACTTTTTAAAAAATTGTCATTGAGTTTTGAGCGGTGCTTTAAAAATTGTACCGATAATAAAATCGTTCAGATATCGGTTCATAGTTCATAGTTCAATTGTTTGACCGATTAAGCCACCGGTTCAACCGGTTAATTTAATAAATAGTAGTAAATACCGCCTTATTATAGAGTTATCATAAAAAATTTAAATACATGGTGCATATATTCCCTCCGTCTCAAAAAATTAATACACTTTATTTTTGTTATTTTACGATATTTAATCTATAATTAATTTTTCATGAATGTTAAGACATTTAAAACTAAATAATTTATATGTTATCATAATTTGAAGTATAAATTTTTTAAATATATATTTTCTAAAAAATTCAAGATTTTTTATCTTCATTAAAATTTAGTTAAATATTAAATCTTGAAATAGTAAAAATAAAGTGTACTATTTTTTGGGGATGGAGGGAGTATTTGTTAGAATCAGTGAGGGATCTTAATGTTATTTTAACAATAGAATAGGTGAAAATAATTAGTAAAAAATTTGTAAGGACTAATTTGCATAAAAAGAAAACGTTTAATGGTTTATTTGTACTTAGTTTCCTCTTCCTATTCTCTCTCTCTTCCTCCTTCGTGTCTCTTTTTTATCTTCGATCACAGCCTTCTAAATTCGTCAACAGTGAAGGCCGGCAGGCTGCCAATCAGAAGTTGTGAAAATGGCCTAAAATGGGCGATTCCCAATTTCACCGATTCGCCGCATGCAACACCCTTTACAAACTGAAATCCGAGCCGGATGGCAGGCCAATTCGCGGTTTAACAGGTCCGACTGATCGTCGAGTCCGGTTTTCTCAATCATGGTTTTGATAGAGCAACAGTGTTGTCTTCAAACTCAAATAGTTGAAAGCTTTTTACAACTTTTACTGTGTGTTGGATAAAAAATCTTGTTTCCGTAAAAAGCATGTGAAGTCCTCACACTCACACTACTGAGGGAAGACGAGCGTCGTTGCAGCCTCGCTACGCGTGGAGCTGCAGCGAGAAGCCGGCTGGCTCGCTGCGGCTTGTGGAGCAGCAAGGCCGCAGC